>ONZH01031051.1:0-16143 GCA_900303285.1 Rhinella marina
TACATATGACAGCTTGCTTTGTTTCCTTTTCTTTGTTGCATGCACAGATAAAGATATCTTAAAGAGAATTTAGGCATAATTTTTAAATTGCTGCATATTCTAGTTCACAGAGCACATAAACAATGTTCCTTATAGCCGCGTAGACAAAACAAGGAACTTATTTACAGCAGAAATCACTTCAGAAAGTAAGAAAAAGTTGGTAAGCACAAATCCTTATCTGATGAAAAGTCTTTTATTTAGTAGAAGCCATTTACATAGAAAGTTCAATGAAGCACTAATAATGGAACAACCTGCATAAACAAAGCACATTGAAAAAGCAAGGTTTTAAATTAAGATTCAAATATTGAGTAAGAACATTAACAAAGTGTATTCACAAGGCACATACAGTACATATCAAACAGATTCCTATAGCAACGCCCTTAGTGGCATCAATCAGTGTTAATGATCCTTTAGCCCTAAAGGGGTTGTTCACCTTTATGCCAAACCTCCTACCCCCTTTCCCCCCAAATGGTTGAACCTGTGGAGGAAAGCATACGTATCTGCTCTCTGCCACTGGGTTGTGGATTCTTCAGTCCATCACCACTGATGCCAGACTTCTAAGGACATTATTCAATATACATCATAAAGAGTAATTAGGCACAGCAATACTGGAGCGTGATGATCATCATTAGCAGTGGTGGTTGCCTGTTAACCCCAGATCAATTGAAAAAGAAAAGAAAGGTAGAAGGTTATATTCCAAATTTCTTGGGGTTAATAAGTGGATGGGCGCCACAGGGGTGGTGTGCTCAAAAGTGACTTAGGGCTTCAGGTGAAAACCTTGGGAGTTGCAACTTTCTGACACGATCAATAAAAACATATAATAAAAATGTGAGCTAAGATACAATTCAAGTGGGTCTAGGCAGCTTAGTTACATGAGACAATTGTCAATGAATAAATGCAATCGGCGATGTAGATGGACTTTCTGGGGGATGAGTCCCCCTAGAAAGAGATGGGGAGAGGAAGAAAAAAGATAAAGAAAGTGCCAGGTCCCACTGGGTCGAAACAAGTGATTTGTTGACTCTAGATGCTCATGGAACGCAGTAGTCCTCTAATGGTGGGTAATAGTGTCAGTGACAGATACGTATCGTCCCCTGGATTTGATTATCAAATTATAAATCAGGCTACTGTGGTATTCAGAATACAACTCTAAGCTCAAGACACCAACAGGTCCGCCTCCCCCGCCAAGGTCGCTTGTAGAATTTTAAGAATTGATATCAGCTTCAGGAGGCAGCATCTTTGTCAATAGTCTTTAATAATAAGCTCAAAGCGTTTTGGGGTTAACAAACAAAATCCCCCTTTTTCAGGAACAATAAAACAATCATAAAACACAATACAGGACAGACATAATTGCAACATGTTACCCTATCTCTTTAAATAGGTATTCTCATTTTGGACAATGGGGGCATATCGCTAGGATATGCCCCCATTGTCCTATAGGTGCGGGTCCTGCCGCTGGGACCCGCACCTATAACGAGAACGGGGCCCTCAAAGTGAAGAAGTGCGCACTGCGCAAGCGCGGCCCGCTCTCCATTCACTTCTATGGGGCCGCCGCAAATAGCCATCTCCATAGAATAGCCGGCTCCATAGAAATGAATGGGAGCGCACTGCGCATGCACGGCCACCGCTCCCATTCATTTCTATGGAGCCGACGAAGATAGCCGAGCCAGCGCTCGGCTATTTGCGGCGGCCCCATAGAAGTGAATGGAGAGCGGGCCGCGCTTGCACGGTGCGCACTTCTTCACTTTGGGGGCCCCGTTCTCGATATAGGTGCGGGTCCCAGCGGCGGGACCCGCACCTATAGGACAATGAGGGCATATCCTAGCGATATGCCCCCATTGTCCAAGATGAGAATACCCCTTTAAATAGTGGTAGATTTCCGCCTGGATTACAATGTAGTTGCAGAAATGAGGTTGTACGTTCTACCCTGGAACGCATGTGACTTCCTGGTTTAATAAATATGCCAATGAGTGATCCATGTAAATGTTTTGAGGTGCTGTGCTAATGCATTGGTAGCAGTGGGTGTACACTATGCTGTTTATAGATCTAAATATAAGGGAGGAAAGGCCGGGCTGAGATCCGCTGTGAAATGCATATGCGTTCCACATCGAAATCGGCAACCGGAAGTGGAAATCCTAAATGGTCCATATGAAAAAAGTATATGAAAAAATATATATATCTTATAGTACATTGGTGGCAGTGGGGGTTGTTCTAAGAATATACATTGTGCAATGTCTAATAGTCCATGTGTTCCACATCGGACTCGGCAAACCGGAAGTGGATGCTGAAGTGGAACGCCTATGCGCCTCACCTTCCTCGTCTGCACTATGGGTGGAATGCTTGTGTGCCCCACCCTCTAGTTTGTGGGGTCAGATTGGAGACCTCAAAAAATGGATCATAAAGATCAAATTAGATAAACAAGAAAAAAAATATTGGATAAAAAAGTGTATATTAATAAATAAGGTATACATGATTACAAAGGCATCTATAAATATATATTAAAATGTAAATAAAATATAAATATAATAAGAACACTTAGGAAATAATTAAATATAAAAATTAAATATACACCATAAGAGGGGGAGACTTGGCAATGATCATAATAAAAGTGTTTTCCCTAATTGTTACCCTAAATGTAAACTAAAAGATAATATCAAAAATAATAGAAATGTTATTCTTTTATTACTTTTATTACTACTGAACGGTAAATATGTAAAATTCACATTATATTAGGTAATGATTGATGATGAATTAGTGTAAAACACAAGTTATATTTATGGTAACCAGAATACCCCTTTAACAGTGTCATCCCCAGCGCCCTGTCCACAGAAGTAAAGAAATCTGTCTGGGTTGTTATTGAAACCTGATGTGAAACTGTCTGTATGTGGGGGCCTGTGAGCATTTATTGGGTTATAAGGGTCATGTGACCAGACTTCTATTGGCTAATGCATTTTTTGGGAATATCTCAGGAATGGTATGTCCTGGAGAGCTGAGACCGGTTCTAAAACCTTCCCAAAATTTTGTTAATTTCGTGATCATAGCTGCGACGGTGCGGATTCCTTTAGCGGACATACACACATATATACATCCACACATACACTCAACTTTATATATTAGAAGATATGCCCTCTATCATAGCCCAGCAGAAGTTGTTACCCAGCTTTCCTAGGCTTCCGAATGGCACACCTGTCTTGTAATGCATTGATAACGCCCGAGTCATTATATAGCAGGCTAACCAGCCTATTAACTATCTAAGGGCCTGTAACAGCTGGAAAAGAATCTCTGTGAAATTACAGTGGGCAAATGCAATGAATATTCCTCAATATTCCAGCATAGCTAACTAAATCCCCAGTTTTGCTCCAAAATCATGCACTTGTGTCCCATACATGCCTTTCAAATCCTGGGAAGGATGGGTAACATAGCAGGCAGAGCTGTATTATGGACTGCTAGATGTTAAATGTACCTACGTATGCAATATTTGTCAGGGTCTCAGGAAAACTGGGTAGTTTGCACAAAGTTCCATAATTTCATAATTTGTGAAACAAGTTAGTTGAGCACTAAGCAACATTTCCCTATTTACTTACATAGATGCTCCCATATATCAGCCACACAAACACATTTCAACCAAAGCCAGGAAACCTTCATTTTTGGTAAAGTAATGGTTAGTGTGTTTTATTATTTATTTTTAGATTTTTTTTAAGCCTTTATTTCAACTTTAATATTACAGTAAATTACAGTGTTACCAATACAAATCAGCTCAACAATTTTGCTCAACCACATATGAAACTACAAAAACTGTACATCTCCTCAATCATTGGAGATTATTGGAGAAAACTAGACATGAGTGAATAGATTCTATTATATCAAAATGCAACCTGTAATTTTTCAAAGGTTTGGATTCTATGGAAACAGAATGTCATATGATTCGATTCAAGATTTTTCAGGCGAAATTTTGGAGAGAAAGAGAAAATGTCACAGCTTTTCAGAGAGACTGAAGCACTTTTGATTCAGGTAGAATTATTTGGGGACAAATCAATTCCCATGGTTGAAAAATCAAACCTGAATGGAATTTTCAGAAATGTAGAGATAACTCGCCACTAACTAGATTTTTTGTGAGGCAATCAAGTTGTGTGATGTTTCGGTCATAAGACCTTTTTCAAACACTATTGTCATTGAGAAAAAAAGTTGCATAGAGGTCAGCACAAAGAAAGGTGTGACTACACCAGGGATGAAATGATGGTGCACACATTTACATTATACATTGTGAATACTGCCCTGTCTACTGGACTGCCTCACTCCTATTCTGTGTATACTTGGTGCCTAGTCAGTATATGTTCTTCTACAGTTACCTCACTGCTTCATGCAGTGTCCCACTTATTGTATGAAAAGGGGACACTACAAATTATCTGTACTAGTCATGTCATTTATATTGTAACTGCATTTATATGCTGCAAGAACCTTTTCAGGCTGAGTAATTGCTGTTTAGAGTTACACCACTAGCTGGTGCTATAGCACTTTATATATAGCTCTGCAACCGGTTAGAACCAGTTGAAGTCAGTCAGTGAGGAAGTCAGTTAGTGAGAGGGAGAGGAGTGAGTCCTGAATGTCTGTCCACCATGTAGCTGCCATGTTAGCCTGGCTCTGGCCAAGCCAGGAAATGTGTGGCCTTTACCATTTCTAAGCTGCTAGATCCTGAGCCAACTGGATAGTGAGAGATTGGTTGAGGTAATAACTACTTGAAGTTTTCTGGACTCTACCAGCATTAGTGTATAGGAGTAGCCTCTAGCACCTAAACACGTTTTCTACAACTAAGGCACCAAGTTGTGTTTTCATCCGCATCTATCCCTCCGGGAATTGTGGACCCATGTTATTCCAGAGCACACAGAAGTCAAATAATGGAACAGAAGGATTGATGGCTGCTACCCAGGGATACCTGTGGGATGCTAATTGAAAGTAAGAGCCAGGTCTATTCTAAAGTGGACTTAAAGGAAGAACAGAAACTAAGTATAGAGAGAATACTTTATTATCAGCTAAAGGGAGCCTATATATTTACATACTGACTGCCCAGCCTATAAAAGGGATCTTGCAGCATCGTTTGTCGATTATCAAAAGAGAAATGCTTGTGGACTATTGTATTGAATGAGAGATTTACCTCAAGGCAATTTACCAAGTAAAGTTCTACTGTTCCTACAAGCTACCATGTCCTCATCTTTTCATCATTCATTTACTTTGCACCGCCAGGTGCTGGCATCACGAAAACTATCAGGGACCCTGCCGACCGACACCCAAATCTTCCACTATCAAGAGCACCTCACACCAACACCCGGCAGAGCCCGTGGAACCAGTGAGTGCCCCGAAGGAATTGGTGTCACCTTCCACACACCTGCACGCCGGCCCAGGGAGCAACAGCTTCAAAACTGTGAGTAATAAATCCACCGGCTCCACCACTGTGACAATACAATCCTAGTACACTCACATACATGCCCCTGCGGCCTGGTTTGCTGCATTCATATTTGCACTGACCACTCTGCAACTTTCTTTCTCAATGGCAATAGGTGAGTTTCTCTAGGGACCAGCCTTTGTATATTTTGTATATTCTTTATACCTGTTTTCCTTTCAGATTGTATTATTGCATATCATTTTTGCTGTTATCTGCTCCTATTATAACAGATTACTATACTGGATATTTCACATAATTCTTATTCTAGCCATTTATTTTATTTAGAGAAGAATATCCAGAGTCTTTACTTTGAGGGTATACTGTTTTATCAGATATCATCCTTTATCTATATGCACAGCTATCTCCTCTACATCAATTTACTCTGTGTCTGTCATTCATTGCATCTTACTTTCTTTATATATATATATATATATATATATATATATATAATATATATACATATATGTACTAGTGTTGGGCGAGCATGCTCGCCCAAACAATATATTTATGCGAGCATGGCGATGCTCAGCACATCTCAGTGTTTGGCCGAACACCGCGTGTGCTTGAGCGCCATGCTCGAGTCTCCTCCCCGCACGTTTATTGGGTGCTATGCAGACAATAAGTGTGCGGGGAAGTACTGGCATTCACTGTAAAGCCGTAGCCATGTTGGCTACTGGCATTACAGTGATTGGCTGGCCGGAACATGTCATTGGGTGCTATAAAGCACCCGATGACACGTGGTTCGGCTCAGTCTTACTCAGGGAGAGCGGCTGCAAAGAGGGACAGATAGTGTAGGGATAGAATTTGGCTAGGCAGGTTTAGTTTTTATTTTCAAAAGACCCAAAAGTCCTTTTTAAGGACTACTGTTTTATCTGGCTGCAGCATCTATTATTTTTTTGGCTAAATTTGTGCAAAATTGGCTGACAATAACACCACCCGCACGATGTCTGCTGTATAACATTTGTGCATCCTTAATACCAGTGACATTCAGTGTATTTTTTTCTGCCGCTAATGAAGGTGACATTCCCTGCGCTACGTCTGCTGTATAACATTTGAACATCCTAAATACCTGTGACATTCAGTGTAATTTTTTCTGTCACTAATCAAGGTGACATTCCCTGCGCTACATCTGATGTATAACGTTTGAACATCCTAAATACCTGTGACATTCAGTGTAACTTTTTCTGCCCGTTAGTGATGGCGATATTATGTGCGCTACGTCTGCTGTATAACGTTTGAACATCCTAAATACCTGTGACATTCAGTGTTTCCTAACAATTTTTCATCTAAAATCGATTTTATCTTCAGTTTTGGGCGTATTATTGTCATTCTTTAAAAGTGGCGTAATACTAGGACAACATCATTCCCAGCAGCAACTTGGGAGTCCAAGATGAATCCAGACATCCTCCCCATGCTGTTCCCAAACAATTTCAGTGGTGTTTCCATCATTTTCTGACCTTTTCCTGTGAACCAGACACCCTCCCCTCTTCAGAGCAGGGGGTCCCTGGTTTTGTGCTCTGTTTCTCCCATTTACTTCCATTGTGCTCGGGTGTTCTGTAGAGCACTCGAGCGTCACCAAGTGTTCTACCCGAGCACCAGAGCACTTTGGTGCTCAATCAACACTAATATGTACATATATTCTTTAATAGTGTAATATATCTGGGTTTCTGGTAATTGCATTATGGTAAATCTTGGGCATATCATCATTGTTTTATTATAATTTCAGTTAGTGTTTTGGCATGTTCTCTGAACTGAACTCTATGTATACATATGAACACCATGTTTACTCTGTTGTAGTGTTTCAAAAAGGTCTTATGAGTGAAACATCACACAAAAAGAAAAGAAAATCTAATCAAAGACACACTAATCAACACTTTGTGCTGACTTCTCTACAACTTTCTTACAACTCAATTGCTTCACAAAAAAATCTAATTAAAAAAAATGCAGCAATCGACACTTACAAGGTGGAGTGATCCAGTTATTATCTATTTGGAGTTTTCAGGCTGGGAACTTCAACCAGGAGCACCTGTTCCCTTGAGTGCCATGAAACCGGATATATATATAGTGATAATTGACCATTATAAGATGTTCATGACTAAAAGTAGGGTGCTCAACGTTTACACTGCCAAGGTAGGAATTGACCTCTCCTTATGTCACTGGCACCTTTTCACGCTCTTGCTGAACACCAGGTCTCCTCAGGTCTTTTTGAAGGAAAACTAGCTAAGGTATAATACACATGTGTTTTGTGGTTACAATGCTTGTAACCCCTGGAGTGGTTTGGCTACTGTTTTATGCACGGCACCACTACAAGTGGAAATCTCTTGTCCTCAACTGTCAGCATAGGTGTGCAGTCTTGTCCCAATGGGCCCCAAATTCTCACTAACAAAGTGCAGGAATTTCCTTTTTAATGCCTCATGTTCTGTTGATTTGGCCTGGCTGCTCAGTGAGAGTGACTTTAAGTCTTTCCAGTCATCATAACAAGTTATGCCTTGTTCACATGTCAGTTATTTGATCAGTTATCTCCATCAGTTATTGTGAGCCAAACCCGGTGTGGGTCAAAAACACAGAATACTTTTCATTATACCTTATCTCTGAGTAGCCTCCACTCCTGGTTTTGACTCACAAAAACTGATGGAAATAACTGACCAAATAACTGATATGTGAACCGGGCCTTAACTGATGTTGATATACATTTTTTAATGTATTTTAAGAAGACACTATAATTCTAATTTGTATATTTAAAGTATTTTTAACCCCTTAGTGACCAGCCTGTTTTTGGCCTTAGTGACCAAGCGTTTTTTTTTCTTTTTTCATCGTCGCGTTCCAAGAGCTATAACTTTTTCATTTTTCCGTCTATATAGATGTATGAGGGCTTATTTTTTACGGGAGAAGTTGTAGTTTTTAATAGTGCCATTTTGGGGTACAGTTAACTTTCTGATTAACTTTGATTAACTCTTTCTGGGAGGGAAATGGGAAAAATTGCAATACCACCACTGCGTTTTTACGTTATAAATTTTACGGCGATCATTTTTCGGTATAAATTACAACATATATTTATTCTCTGGATCAATACGATTACAATGATACCAAATACATATAGTTTTTTTTGCGTTTTACTACTTTTTTGCAATAAAATCCTTTTTTTAAAAGAAAAAAAAAGTTTTTGCATTGCTGATTCCCAAGAACAAATTTTTTTTTTATTTTTCTTTCTATGGAGTTGTGTCAGGGCTTCATTTTTGCGGGACAACTTGTACTTTTCATTGGTATCCTTTTTTAGTAAATGACGCTTTTTGATCGCTTGTTATAACGTTTTATTGGTGGCAACTAAGAATAAATTAGCAATTGTCTTTTTTTTTTTTAATTTTTTTTTTAATTGTGTTTACCGTAGGGGCTAATTTTTGTGATATTTATGTAGTACGGGTCGTTACGGACGTGGCAATACCAAACATATGGGGGAGATTTTTTTTTTGCAATTTTTTTCATTGAAAAGCTTATTTTCAATGGAAAAAAAAAGAGTAATTTTTTTTAATGGGATTTTTTTAATAGAATAAATGTGTTTTTTTTTTACTTTTTTTACCACTTAATAGTCCCACAGAGGGACTATAACAAACAGTACTTTGATTGCCTTTAAAATGCAATGCATTATCCCTATAGTGCATTGCATTTTAATGGCAATGCTATTCATACTTTGACCAGCAGGCTGCGCCAGAGAGGCTCAGCCTGCTGGTAATGTACTCAAGGCTGGTCTGGGGCCTAGATCAGACCCCTGCCAGCCTTCCCACACATCGGCACCCTGCGATCGCTTTTGCAGGGTGCCGATGGGAGACAGAGGGAGACCGCTCCCTCTGTCAGCACTTTACATGCGGCGGGCGCCATTGCCCACGGCATGTAAAGTGTTAAACAGCCCGGAACGGCACTCCTGCCGGTCCGGGCTGTTAGAGCAGGGCCGCGGCTTTCATGTGAGAGCCGGGCCCGTGCTCCCCGCTGCACGGGAAATCCATGCAGCGCTTAGACTGGGCCGCCGTGAAAAAGCGGCGGCCCAGCCTAAGGCCCCTTAGTGACCGCCGTAAAAAGACGTATGGGTGGTCACTAAGGGGTTAAGATCTTGTTTGCGAGTATTGGTACATTAATATGTGACAGATGTGTTTTGCAAATGTCAATGACTGTTCATTCATACATCTGAATGAGGTTGTTTCTACATAATGAAAATTGACTTCTGCAAGCCCAGTTAAGATACAAGGGAATGTCCTAGACTTTTCTGAAGCAAAAATGTTATGTGAATTAATCTTTAAAGTAATGGTCAGTATTGAAAAACACAGATGTCATGTGTTACACCTGCCCATAGTTTCCTTCTGCCTGGCAGGAAGCATACAATCTACAGCAAGCAATTGCAGGTTTTGTCCTGTTTTTGATCTTATAAAAAGTAGGTCAATAAGCAAGTGCAAATGCATTGCTTTTTCGAGAATAAATAATAAATTAAGCTTAAAATGAAAAGAGGAGGAGAATGCTGCTCAACCAAGAAATCCATATTTCTAAGAGTCATAATAAATATATCTGACTATAAACACCCAATCAACATCTGCATACTTATAGCACAACTCCATGAATCTTTGATGGTCGATTCAATACTCAACAAATAAACAGTATGCTAACATCCTAAAAAGCTTCTCTGAACCCATTTTTTTGTGCAGTCTTTGTTTGCTGGATGAACTTGGATTTTTATCAACAACTGTCAAAGTTATAAGCCTAAATCCCTTGATTTTGCAGAGGAAAAGTGGGTAGGTAATGTTTGGGGTGACAGAGGCAAGCTGTCTTTATTCTTGCAAACCAGAAATTCCTCCTTTGTTTTGTTGATTTCAATCACACGGTGATGTAGCAGACCAAAGCTGTGTGACATTCGGTAAATAAAGAGGCTTTCATTTCGAAAAAGCTTTTTCTGAGCTCCCCTTTGGAGTGAATAATTTACATGTATATGCTTTTTTTTCATTGAACGCACAGTGTGACTACAGATTTCCCTGAGATTCGACTGAAAGCCCAGGAGTTAGAAAATACAAGGGAGGGGCGAAGTAGATGCTTTGATTACACTAAACTGCTTTCTCTGAGCAATTTAAAGGAAGGAAACAAAATCTCTGTATGCACGGGATCATTTGAATCAACCTTCCTCAGGGTCAGTTTAGAGAAGTCAACAGTTCCATTATATCCTAAAATGGTTGCTTTCTTTGTAGGAAAAACGACAAACAAACAGGAACCTCAGAAAGGAAAAGTAAGATACTCATAGCTTGAGCACATCGCCAAAGAAATGTTTGATAACCAAAAGTCGTATATATTTATTCCTTTTCCCTTGTGATGTCCTACCTAGCACAGCTAGAATGTTAAGCGTTTAATAAGCTAATTAACATCCTTAAATAAATTATGTCATGCTTGAGGCAGAGAATGGGTTTTCATTTTCCCTTGGAAATTTTTAAGGAGTTCTTTAAGAATTTATATTTGATGCTTGTTTCTGAAAGATAAAAAATAGATAGCAAAAAGGATGGAAGGAATGAAGGAAGGAAGGAAGGAAAGGAATGAAGGATTAGTAAATTAATTTGTTTCAAACCTGATTTGCATTTCACAAAACCTAAAGATTTCCTGGTTCACTTTGGATGAATTGCATAAAAAAGGCAACCAGTGCCATTTTAATGTGAGAATTTGTACATAAAAAACTCAAAGGGAGGAAGAAAAAGATCACATGGTACAGGGAGGGAGTGGAAGGAAGGACTTTCCCTGATTAGCTCAGAGGCTGATATAAAACTTCATCAGCCAATCAGGGATGGCAGCAGGTAGGACAACGCCTGGACAAAACAAGCATATTATATTGAGCTGCTAATGACAGTTGATGGGTCTCTGGCAGTGCTTCCCAAAAAAACAGTTGTTTTTTTTTTTTTCAAAACCACAAGTTTCTGCATTGGCAGCACAGCATCCCAGTAGCATTCTGTTATACCTGTTAGCAAATGCTTCAGGAATCAGACTTTATGCACTAACATGCATCAAGCAGCAAACATCCCACTAGCTGTCTCCCCTCCAACATTGATCATTGTGGCCATCCTGCAATTAAGGAAAATAACACACGCTCCCTGCATGGTGCACATGATAAACCTTGGCACCTTGGAAGGTGCTGGCAATGTCCAGGAGATGGTCCAAGCATTGTGGCAAGGAATGCTATCATGGACTAGTAGGAACAGAACAGTATGCAATTACACTGCTTGATCTGAAACTTTGTAAATGATTTCACCTTGGCCCAGAACACCTGGGAACATATGTTGCTTTGAGGTCAGTCCGTGGCAGCTCATCAGAGACACCTGTCACATACTCATACCCTTCAGAGAGGCCACAAAATTTGTCAGTAGTCAGACAACTGTTGCATAAACAGTGTTATCTCCTTGATATTTACCTTAGAGCCGACATTCCTGCTGATGCAACAAGGGATGGTGGAGGAAGAGCAGCTTATACATTTTCTGGCCTCTCTGTAGCTGTTGAGGACCCACATGGAGAAAATCACATAGACGAGGATGAGAGATGGAGGATGAGAAGCTACCACTGGAGGAGAAGTAAGGGGGGTAGGCTTTGAACAAAGAGCAGGAGGCTGATGATGATAATCATTAGGGATTAGCGAACTTTTGACAAGTTCGGTTCGGGGAACTTTCTTGAAGTTCGGATTCGTACGAACCGAACCTAAAACGAACCTTGCTATAACGGCTGAATAATTGCAGCTACAATAGTGGGAGTCTGATAGGGTATAGTTTCGTTTAGTTGCAGTTGTTATTACAAAAAAAAAGTGGAAAAAATCAAAGTGCAAAAATAGTCGTCGACAGCCAGGTTGACAACATTTGACAGCATTTAAGATGTCCGCTGGAGCAGTCCATGTCATGCCAGAGCACCAAAAACACACGGCAGATTGTGGCACCAGCCCAAGAATAGGCTGCGTTGAAGTCGATGCGGTCTCAGTGACATCACAGGTCAGAAGACAGACAGGCGTAGAAGCAGGAGGCGGCAGCACTTGTATAGCACCCAGTCCAGTATAGTTGAGAAGAGACAATTGACGGAGAAGCAGGAGGCAGCAGCACTTGTTTAGCACCAAGTCCAGTATAGTTGAGAAGAGAAAATTGACGGAGAAGCAGGAGGCGGCAGCACTTGTATAGCACCCAGTCCAGTATAGTTGAGAAGAGACAATTGACGGAGGAAGAGGCAGCAGCACTTAATAGCACCCAGGCCAGTATAGTTAAGAAGAGACAATTGAGGGAGAAGCAGGAGGCGGCAGCACTTGTATAGCACCAAGTCCAGTAAAGTTGAGAAGAGACAATTGACGGAGAAGCAGGAGGCGGCAGCACTTGTATAGCACAAAGTTCAGTATAGTTGAGAAGAGACATTGACGGAGAAGCAGGAGGCGGCAGCACTTGTATAGCACCCAGTCCAGTATAGATGAGAAAAGACAACTGACGAGGAGGAGGCGGAAAGCACTTGTATAGCCACCAAGTCCAGTTATAGTTGAGAAGAGACAAATTGACGGAGGCAAGCACTTGTTATAGCACCCCAGTCCAGTAATAGTTGAGAAGAGACCAAATTGACGGAGAAGGAGGCGGCAGCACTTGTATAGGCACCCAGGTCCAGTATAGGTTGAAGAAGAGACAATTGACGGCAGAATGGCAGGAAGGCGGCCAGCATTCTTGTATTAGCACCCAGTCCAGTATAGTTTGAGAAGAGACTAATTGATCCGGAGAAGGAGGAGGCGGCAAGCAATGTACAGCACCCAGTCCAGTATATGTTGAGAAGAGACAATTGGACGGAGGAGGAGGCTAGCAGCACTTTGTACAAGCCACCCAGTCAAGTATAGTTGAGAAGAGACAATTGAGGGAGAAGCAGGAGGCAGCAGCACTTGTAATACGCACCCAGTTGCAGTATAGTTGAGAAGAGACAATTGACGGAGAAGCAGGAAGGCGGCAGCATTTGTATAGCACCCAGTCCAGTATAGTTGAGAAGAGACAATTGACGGAGAGAAGGAGGCGGCAGCACTTGTATAGCACCCAGTCCAGTGTAGTTGAGAAGAGACAATTGACGGAAGGAGGAGGCGGCAGCACTTGTATAGCACCGAGTCCAGTATAGTTGAGAAGAGACAATTGGACGAAGGAGGAGGAGGCGGCAGCATTTGTATAGCAACCAGGACAGTATAGTTGAGAAGAGACAATTGATGGAGGAGGAAGCGGCAGCACTTGTATAGCACACAGTCCAGTATAGTTGAGAAGAGACTATTGACGGAGCAGCAGGAGGCGGCAGCACTTGTATAGCACCCAGTCCAGTATAGTTGAGAAGAGACATTGACTGGAGGAGGAAGGAGGCTGGCAGTACTTGTATATGCACTCAGTCGCAGTATAGTTGACAGAGACACTTGACGGAGAAGCAGGAGGCGGCCAGCACTTGTATAGCGACCAAGTCCAGTATAGTTAAGAAGAGACAATTGACGGAGAAGGCAAAAGGGCGGACACTTGTATAGCACCAGTCCAGTATAGTTGAGAAGAGACGAATTGACGGAGGAGGAGGCGGCAGCACTTGTATAGCACCAGGCCAGTATAGTTGAGAAGAGACAATTGACGGAGAGCAGGAGGGCGGCAGCACTTGTATAGCACCCAGTCCAGTATACGTTGAGAAGAGACAATTGACGGAGAAGCAGGAGGCGGCAGCACTTGTATAGCACCCAGTCCAGTATAGTTGAGAAGAGACAATTGACGGAAGGAAGGAGGACGGCAGCACTTGTATAGCAACCCAGTCCAGTATAGTTGAGAAGAAGACAATTGACGGAAGCAGGAGGCGGCAGCACTTGTATAGCACCCAGTCCAGTATAGTTTGAGAAGAGACAATTGACGGAGGAGGAGGAGCGCAGCACTTGTATGCACCCAGGCCAGTATAGTTGAGAAGAGACAATTGACGGAAGGAGGAGGCGGCAGCACTTGTATAGCACCCAGTCCAGTATAGTTGAGAAGAGACAATTGACGGAGAAGCAGGAGGCGGCAGCACTTGTATAGCACCCAGTCCAGTATAGTTGAGAAGAGACAATTGACGGAGAAGCAGGAGGCGGCAGCACTTGTATAGCACCCAGTCCAGTATAGTTGAGAAGAGACAATTGACGGAGAAGCAGGAGGCGGCAGCACTTGTATAGCACCCAGTCCAGTATAGTTGAGAAGAGACAATTGACGAGAAGCAGGAGGCGGCAGCACTTGTATAGCACCCAGTCCCAGTATAGTTGAGAAGAGACAATTGACGGAGAAGCAGGAGGCGGCAGCACTTGTATAGCACCCAGTCCAGTATAGTTGAGAAGAGACAATTGACGGAGGAGAAGGAGGCAGAGGCGGCAGCACTTGTATAGCACCCAGTCCAGTATAGTTGAGAAGAGACAATTGACGGAGAAAGCAGGAGGCGGCAGCACTTGTATAGCACCCAGTCCAGTATAGTTGAGAAGAGACAATTGACGGAGGAGGAGGAGGCGGCAGCACTTGTATAGCACCCAGTCCAGTATAGTTGAGAAGAGACAATTGACGGAGAAGCAGGAGGTGGCAGCACTTGTATAGCACCCAGTCCAGTATAGTTGAGAAGAGACAATTGACGGAGAAGCAGGAGGCGGCAGCACTTGTATAGCACCCAGTCCAGTATAGTTGAGAAGAGACAATTGACGGAGAAAGCAGGAGGCGGCAGCAATTGTATAGCACCCAGTCCAGTATAGTTTGAGAAGAGACAATTGACGAAGGAGGAGGAGGCGGCAGCACTTGTATAGCACCCAGTCCAGTATAGTTGAGAAGAGACAATTGACGGGAGAAGCAGGAGGCGGCAGCACTTGTATAGCGACCAGTCCAGTATAGTTTGAGAAGAGACAATTGACGGAGAAGCAGGAGGCGCAGCACTTGTATAGCACCAGTCCAGTATAGTTGAGAAGAGACAATTGACGGAGAGGAGGAGGCGGCAGCACTTGTATAGCACCCAGTCTCAGTATAGTTGAGAAGAGACAATTGACGAGAGAAGCAGGAGGTGGCAGCACTTGTATAGCACCAGTCCAGTATAGTTGAGAAGAGACAATTGACGGAGGAGTAGGATCGGGCAGCACTTGTATAGCACTCAGTCCAGTATAGTTGAGAAGAGACAATTGAGGGAGAGCAGGAGCGGCAGCACTTGTATAGCACCCAGTCCAGTATAGTTGAGAAGAGACAATTGACGAGAAGGAGAGGCGGCAGCACTTGTATAGCACCCAGTCCAGTATAGTTGAGAAGAGAACAATTGACGGAGGAAGAGGAGGCGGCAGCACTTGTATAGCCACCCAGTCCCAGTATAGTCTGAAGAATTGACGGAGAGCAGAGGTGGCCCAGCACTTGTATAGCACTCAGTCCAGTATAGTTGTAGAGAGACAATTGAGGAGAAGCAGGAGGTGCGGCAGCACTTTGTATAGCACCGCAGTTTAGTATAGTTGAGAAGTTGACAATTGCAGGGAGAAGAGGAGGAGCGGCAGCACTTGTATAGCACCCAGTCCAGTATAGTTGAGAAGAGACAATTGACGGAGAAGCAGGAGGCGGCAAGCACTTGTATAGCACCCAGTCCAGTATAGTTGAGAAGAGACAATTGACGGAGAGGAGGAGCGGCAGCACTTG
>ONZH01031052.1:0-27048 GCA_900303285.1 Rhinella marina
AAATGAACAGCAAGTGGATTGACCCGGACTTTGCTTCTCCAACAGTGGAAAGCAGCCAAAGTGAAGTGCCATGTGTATTGAAGTGCCATTTCCTCCTCCACCTCCTCCTCCTCCTCCTCCTCCTTAACCGCCGTAGAATTGGTCCGTAAATCAGAAAAATTTTTATATTTATGGCTCACCTCTTGGGCCTCCACAAAATGTTTAAGAGGTCTCACCTCTTGGGCCTCCACATAAATTTTTAAGAGTCTCACCTCTTGGGCCTGCGCAAAATGTTTACGAGGTCTCACCTCTTGGGCCTCCACATAATTTTTAAGAGGTCTCCCCTCTTGGGCCTCCACATAATTTTAATACGTCTCACCTCTTGGGCCTCCACAAAATGTTTAACAGGTCTCACCTCTTGGGCCTCCACATAATTTTTAACGGGTCTCCCCTCTTGGGCCTCCACATATTTTTAATACGTCTCACCTCTTGGGCCTCCACAAAATCTTTAACAGGTCTCCCCTCTTGGGCCTCCACATAATTTTTAATACGTCTCACCTCTTGGGCCTCCACAAAATCTTTAACAGGTCTCAACCTCTTGGGGCCTCCACAAAATGTTTAAGAGTCTCACCTCTTGGGCCTCCACATAATTTTTAAGAGGTCTCACCTCTTGGGCCTCCACATAATTTTTAAGAGGTCTCACCTCTTGGGCCTCCACAAAATCTTTAACAGGTCTCCCTCTTGGGCCTCCACATAATTTTTATACGTCTCACCTCTTGGGCCTCCACAAAATCTTTAACAGGTCTCACCTCTTGGGCCTCCACATAATTTTTTAAGAGGTCTCACCTCTTGGGCCTCCACATAATTTTTAAGAGGTCTTCACCTCTTGGGCCTCCACATAATTTTTAAGAGGTCTCACCTCTTGGGCCTCCACATAATTTTTAACGGGGTCTCCCCTCTTGGGCCTCCACATAATTTTTAATACGTCTCACCTCTTGGGCCTCCACAAAATCTTTAACAGGTCTCCCCTCTTGGGCCTCCACATAATTTTTAATAAGTCTCACTCTTGGGCCTCCACAAAATCTTTAACAGGTCTCACCTCTTGGGCCTCCACATAATTTTTAAGAGGTCTCACCTCTTGGGCCTCCACAAAATGTTTAAGAGGTCTCACCTCTTGGGCCTCCACATAATTTTTAAGAGGTCTCACCTCTTGGGCCTCCACATAATTTTTAAGAGGTCTCACCTCTTGGGCCTCCACAAAATCTTTAACAGGTCTCCCCTCTTGGCCTCCACATAATTTTTAATACGTCTCACCTCTTGGGCCTCCACAAAATCTTTAACAGGTCTCACCTCTTGGGCCTCCACATAATTTTTAAGAGGTCTCACCTCTTGGGCCTCCACATAATTTTTAAGAGGTCTCACCTCTTGGGCCTCCACATAATTTTTAAGAGGTCTCACCTCTTGGGCCTCCACATAATTTTTAACGGGTCTCCCCTCTTGGGCCTCCACATAATTTTTAATACGTCTCACCTCTTGGGCCTCCACAAAATGTTTAACAGGTCTCACCTCTTGGGCCTCCACATAATTTTTAAGAGGTCTCACCTCTTGGGCCTCCACATAATTTTTAAGAGGTGTCACCTCTTGGGCCGCCACAAAATTTTCCATGAGCCTCTGGCCAGCCCACGGCCTCTTCCTGCCTTTTGCGGTCCTACGCATCCCTCAACATCCCCACTGCTTTACCTGCTAGACATGACACTGGGCCAGGTCGGGTCACTGACATCTCAAGCGCCAACAATTTGGGCATTTTAAGGCTTCTGCATGTGTTTGAGTTGTTTTTACATTTTAAAGAAGACATGTCTGACCACATCTCACACACACAATGACAATTAGGGGTGGGGTCTATTTGCTTTCCCCTTTGCTTATGCCATCTGTGGTTGTCATAGGCAACGTGATTTTAAGGGGTGCAGAATTTTATCTTCTTTTTTGTCTAGTTTGGCTTGGGGTCCATGGCAATGTTGAGGAAAGAAGGTTTCCTTGTATGGTCTCACTTTACAGAGAGGTTAGATTGTCTTTGGAGTGTATTGTTGAGAGGCTGTGATAGTGGCGTAATAGTGCGACTTGGGCGGGTTATATGCACCCAGACATGCTTCCCCTGCTGTCCTAGTTGCATTCCAGCAGTGTTGGCATCCTTTTCTGAGGTTCCAGGGTGGACTTGGTGACCTCCAAGTGGTCGAATTGAGATTTCCAAGTGGCGAGCATTTTTTTCCCATAGACTTTAATGGGATTCGATATCCGGTCGAATAGTCGAATTTCGCAGTCTATTCGAATCGAATTTCGAACTTTCGAATATTTCACTACTCGCTCATCTCTAATGCTGTATGCTGCCTATATATATGTAGTGCAATCGGTCTACAGTATTATGTGCCACTTGTGCAGGGGTGGAGAACTAGGGACCCACCTTGCTCAGGGGCCACTGGGGGATTAACCTGTTCCCCTGTGGGTCAGTCCAATCCTGTCTGAATACAATCCTTCTAGCTCGCATTACACGTCAAATTCCTTCCCTCTTCCTTGTTAATACAATTTATTGATTAAAACAGCCCTGCAATCACATCTCTTAATTAACTAGCAAGTTCCTTAAGGGTCTTTTCAATTTTTCAATTACCCAATGAAAGAGTGAAACGCTCATTCATCGGATAATCGCATCATTTATGCGGTCACCTAAATTGTCATTTGCAGACAGTAGATCGTGCTGCGTAAATAGCGTCTGGTGCCGGCAAACAACGAGTCTGTATGTTGATGAGCGATGGCATTAGTGGTTGCTCCTCCTAATTCTGTGAAGGAGATCACTGCATGTAAATACTGTACTCTTGGCCCCCTGCAGAGAACCACGCAGGTGCAAGCACCAGTGGAACAGACAACTGAATTGGAACCCAAGCAAACACAGGACATGGATCAGACAACGAGACAAATGGGAACCAGCACAGAAGCAGATGCCTGGACCCCATGCAAAATGGAAGCATGGCGGTCTCAGGCAGACCTGCACACAGACTAGAGTTCTTCCCTCCAGAGAACCCAGGGGTCCTCTCACGAAGGCAGGACATACACAAGACAGGAACAGAAGCAGTAAGGCACTGCAGGACAGACAAGGAACATACTAGATCAGAAGCAGTAGGCAATGCCACGTTGGACTTAGGGCAGGATCAGAAGCAGGGGCGTAGCTAAAGGCTCATGGGCCCTGGTACAAGAGTTCGGCTTAGGGCCCCCTTCCCTCAGTGCTTTGTGGCCAGTGGCCAGGAAACCCATAGCCTTCATGCTGCCTGAGGCAATAATTGAAATGACACCACTCCCCCCCCCCCAATGCCAAATTCTTGACCTAACCCCTTCCCCCCAGCCAGAGTTATAACTAGACCAGCATGCACTCTCTATAACACTGGTGTCTTCTTATGTGGCACAAGGGTCTTTGGGCCCCCTCAGGCTCCTGGGCCCGGTAGCGACTGCTACCTCTGCACCCCCTATAGCTACGCCCCTGATCAGAAGCAGTTAGCACTGCCAGGCTATCAGACGCAGTTACAGCACTGCTAGGCTAGACATGGAACAGAGTGGATCCAGACAGCGAACAGGTACAGAAGAACAGGCAAGGCATGGACAAGGATAGCAACATCAACATAATCACAGGACACTTACAGCAGAACAGACAAAGCAACAACAACATCAATGCAATACCAGGTGACACCACAGACAAGGGCAGATGGCAAAACCCCCTGGGTCAGCAGCAAGGGGCTACACCCTGTAAGACACAAGACAGACTGACCCCCTGGGTGAGCAGCAAGGTGCAACACCCAGCAAGGCAGAAGATAGACTGACTTAAAGCCCCACAGTTCACAGATAGATATAGCTGTGTAACAGGGCACCTGATAAGCCACACCCAGGAACAGACCAGGGGAAGTTAACCCCACCAGAACCAAACAGGGAGGGAAGCCTGCCTGAACAGAGAAGTGAACACACAGGCTGCAGTACTGGAGATTTCCCCTGGCAACCAGCATACACGGAGTCCACCGCAGCCAGTACGCCAGATCACAAACAACCCGTGACACAAACAGAAATGCATCCAGACACAGACCCTGTTCACACACAAGGCCACAGCCAGCATGCATCACAGAACCAGCATACATGGGAACACCCACATCCAGTACATAAAATGCATGCAGCCAGCCAGCACAGAACCAGATACAGGAACCACAGAGATGCAGACATGGAAGCCACAAACACAGGCCACAGTTCTCACACACCACCGCAGCCAGCACACAACACTAAGCAACCAGCATACACAGGTGTTGGCCTGCAGCCAGTACGCAAGGTAGCCTGCACGGCAACAGTGATAAGAGCTGCACAGAGATGCAGACACAGGGGGTACACACATTCAAAGGCAACAGTTCACACAAGACCCCGCAGCCGGCACACCGCCCCAAGCAACCAGCATACACAGGAGTCAGCCTGCAGCCAGTACGCGAGAGAGCATGCAGCCAGCCTACAGGACCACAACTGTCACAGTGAACCGCGTCATGACAATATCCATCTAATCTCTATTATCTATATACGGTCTTTCTACTGATCTGTCTATCTATCTATCTATCTATCTATCTATCTATCTTTCTCTGTAGTCCTCCAGCTGTTCTTCAAATTGAAATGTAGTGTGCAGCCTGCAAGTTAATGAAGCTAATAAACTCATTTTTTATTCTACATCAGAAAGTTTACTTTAGTCTTTTAAATGGATCTCTCTAGCTATACATGCCTTAAACTAATGCATCCATTTAAGCATATTTATTCCTGTATTCATTCTATTTTAAATTATGGAAAGCACAATCATTGTAAATTATTTCTTACAAATTCACTTTTAAAAATGGCATAACCTAGGAAAGATAGTCGGCTCGGCTGTTATTTCATGTATACTCATCCAATATTCGAGGCTCTGTATGGCTTTTACTAAGCATGCCCCATTCAATTTCACTAGATTTCAGATGCCAGATAAATTAGATCACTGACTGTATGCTTAAATTGATGTTCTAGGTTTTTGGGGTCTCATTGTTCCTTTCTCTGCTGTAGCTACAAGAAGAGATAATCTGTGTAAAAGAAAAATGGATATTTAGAGTGAATTTGTAAGGACGGTCTGCTCATCAATTTCCTGTTCTGCTCAAACGCTATTCTCGGTGATTGAATTTGACCACACTTATTTGAATCAGGTTTAAAATTGATATTAATTTTTGCTTGCAGGATCCAGCTTTCAGGAAGGTGCCCAGGACTCGCTCCCGTCACGATCACAGTGGTCGAGAAACATGACAAGCTGTGAGGAACAGTGATTTCATTAAGGCAGCTCCCATGATGTATCATAATGTGATACCACTGAATAATAGCAAATGACTGTGGAAGGGACGTCTCCAAACTTACTTACATTTGCTATCGGTAAGTTGGCAACCTTTTTTCTCATGACACTGGAAATAGAATTTAACTCTTCTTCTCCTTCTGTTCCGCACACAGCAAATGTATTATATATTAGGTTATGGCAGTAAGCCACCAGGGATCAGTGCAAATATCAGAGGGAGAATGGAAACCGGGGATTTTTTACAGCAGAAAGAAGACTGAATTACAAATAAGAAATTCACTGTGTTAAGTAAACTTCAGTTGTTAATAAGATAATCTACGAAACACGTTACAGATTTATTTCGCTTTATGATGGATTATACATCTATATGATGTTACCCTAACATCAATATTTTTTTATCATTGCCTATATACAGTAGTCTTAGTAGAGCACCATATTACATTTTTTTATTTATCTATGCCCCATTTATTTGGACATTTTACCATAGACAGCCCCGCTTGAGGGAAGCGGGTGTGTGTAACTTATACGAAACATTTCATTGGTAAGGTAAATGCTCTTCAGTGAGCATCGATATCTTGGCCCATCAAAATAATATTATAAGTATCATACGGTTATCCTAAATCAACACCTACTACTATACTATATACACAATCGACTACAAGATTTCTCACGTCCCTCTCCCCAACTCTGGAACTCAAGACATCAGGCTCTCCCCCAACATCCAAACCTTCAGTGGTAACCTGAAAACCCACCTTTCCAGGAAAGCCTACCACCTGCAATGAGCATGCTGCCACCACACAGCCACATGAGTAGCCTATACCCTCACCTACTGTGCTCTCTCCTTCCCTTGTAGATTGTAAGCTCTTGCGGGCAGGGTCCATTACCCCTCTGTACCAGTCTGTTAATGGTCTTGTTTCTTGTATTTTTATAGTATGTATGTATAACCTCCTCTTGATGTACACCATGGAATTAATGACGCTTTTTAACCCTAGTATGCATGACGTTAGAAAACTACACTTTCACATAACAAGAGCCTTTTAGGCCGTGTGCAAATCATATGGAGGAACTCAAATACCTTTTACAAGTTTATTTCAAAATCAGTCCATACTTGGCTGGTTTACTAGGCATATATTGAATTAATTTGCAACATCCTCTGAAGGCTACAATTTGCTCATTCACTGAGCGCTGGCTCGGCTATTTCCGTTGGGTCCATAGAAATGAATGGGAGCACACTGCGCATGCGTGGCCCGGCTCCCATTCATTTGTATAGAGCTGACAGAAATAGCCGAGCCAGAGCTCGGCTATTTTCGGCGGCCCTATACAAATGAATGTAGGGCGGTCGTACATGCACCCTCCTTCACTTTCGGGGCCCCGTTCTCTATATAGGTGCGGGTCCCAGCGGTGGGATCCACAACTATAGGACAATGGGGACATATCCTAGCGATATGCCCCCATTGTCCAAGATGGGAATACCCCTTTAAACCTTTTCAACATGCGGATAATGTTGTACTTATTTTCTTTATGTTTGTTTCTTTTATTTCTCTATAACTGTACAATAGCTGTTATATTGTAAAAATAGTGAAAAAAAGTACAAAAAACATGGACAAACGTGGACAACTCCTTGAGCTTTTCTCAGAATATTATGTAATGGGGTATGTCCAAGTACCGAAAGAGTACTGTCCCAAAATACATTAGTTTTGGATGTTCTATTTATCAATTCTACTGGATCCACTTCTTCATCATCATCAGAAGAATCACTGGACGAGGAAGCAGAGTGATTAGCTGGTGGCAGTTAATCTTTATTAGACAAAGAAAGCTCACTTTCAAAAATTATTGCTTCAATCTCTTGTGCCATGTGCCATTGTTGACTTAGATGTCAGTAAACTAAATTGAAAAAAACAATTACAATCAGGGTTGTCCACTCTTTCCTAGTGTGTGTCTGCCCCTCCCCCCTCCTTCTCTCACCCTCAGCAGCTCTAATCTTTTAGACTTTCTTCTTGGTGATGTACAATACTCTGGATTTTTGTGGCTCACAAGGTATACACTTTGCCAGGTTCTTCTAGAAAGAAAGAGGCTGACTCCTTCCTCCCAACATCACATGGCATCATCACAGGTCCTTCAGCAATAACATAAAATAACATAACATAAAAAAAAACACCTTTCTATTATGTTAAAAAAATAAACCTTTCTGACAGAAGTGCAAAGCGTAAACCACTTTGCATCAAAACAAATCTAAAATAGGAGAAACCAACAACTGCATGCTTATTTGCATACTTAAATAGCAGGTTTCTACCTGAATTGAGGTCACCCTGTCATGGTGGGTTGGAACAGATATTTCTTGGTCAAAATATACTAAGAGCCTCAAATTCATCATATCAAATGTGGTATTAGTGTATATATAAATTTTGTATTTTGTACCTTGAGAGTACTGTTATGTTCTGTGTTTTTCCCTTTAATTATGTACATCCTTATATCTATTCATCATATCGTGCAGGATGTGTTTATCATTATTTTTGTGTTTGATAACAAAATTTCTCCCAAAGGTGTCCATAACCTTTAATTAAATGCTCAAGCCATTTGTTGTTGATACAGCCAGTTTAGCAAGGTCAAACATGCCGTGTGCGCGGATGAAAGAAGAGGTGACAAATGCAATTAACTATTTTGTGGGTAAAAGCCACAGCCGCAATTAAAATGTTACACTAATTGCGAACTTACAGCTTTGGACCTGTAGTTATTGTGATGGGTGGTTAAGTGTAACTGATGAACGAAGAAGCTGGCGTTTATCCAAACCAGCTGATTATGTGCAAGAAATTGAAGCAGATCAATACGTTTCTCTGCGACAGTAGGATCCGATGTTTTATTTTTCTCAAGGCACAATGTCGGACATTGTTTATGAGCGTTTAGAATATTGAAAACGTGTAAAAGGTGTGGATTGCTATTTAAAATTGAGCTGTCTTTGCACTACAATGCTGGACAAACACTGACCAGGACACCATGAATCTTTTAGAAAGTTGAGACTTGGACATTTTGAAGCATGTACATACATACTACCAGAAAATGAACAAAGAACTCCTAGAAGGAGTTAGACTGTGTTCACATCAGGGTTTAGCTTTCTGTTCTTCTGATCCATCAGAAGAAGAGAGAGCAAAAAAACTAAACAGGATCCTGTAAAAAAAAAAAAAAAAAACGTATCCTGTTGCATCAGTTCTCATCCATTTAAGCTCTTTCTGTCTGAGATCCGTTTTTATAGACGGGAAAAAAGTCCTGCATGCAGAACTTTTGTTTACGTCTAAAAAAACAGATCCTAGATAGACATGGCTCAAACAGATGACAACTGTTGCAACAGGATCTGATTTTTATAGGATCCTGTAAAAAAATGCATCCTATGCAATGCTATGCATAACTGATGCAACATGATCCATTTTTTTAACAGGATACTGTTTTGTTTTTTTTTATCTCTCCTTTTGACGGATCAGAAGAATGGAAACTTAACGGTAATGTGAACACAGCCTTAAAGGTTTTTTCTGGGGCTTTTTAAACCGATAGCTTATCCTCTGGATAATACACAAGTATCTGATCGGTGGGAGTCCTACACCCAGGACCCCCAAGATCATCAGTTTGAGAAGGATGTGACAGTCCTGTGACATAACCACCGCAAAGTGGACACTGCAAAAAGTAAACGTAGTTCCCATTACAAAGATACAGTAAAATTAAAGGCTTCTTTCAACCCCTTAGAGCTCAGGCTGTCCAGTGTAAAAATTGAATACACTTCCCTTTGTAACAATTTAATTTTCACATATTGCTCATCAATACCCCAAACTTCCTCCAATATTAACCACCTAAGGTCTGAGACATTATGTCCAGCCCCAGCAAAATGTCTGGCCGCATTTGTTTCAGGCGTTTTTTAACAATCAGTATCCTGCGGTTTATTTGAAACACTCAAGGCTTCTTTCACTGCCCGATACACAAGCAGATGATTGCTAATGAGCATTTGTACAAGCACTCATTAGAGATAATCTGCCAGTGTAATGCCCCTTTCACACGAGCGGGAGACTCGCATGTCTCCCGCAACGCATCTACAGGGCTGGACTCGGCACGGACAGGGATCGCAGAGCATTATATGCGATCCCTGTCAGTGCCGAGTCCAGCCCTGTAGATGCGTTGCGGGAGACATGCGAGTCTCCCGCTCGTGTGAAAGGGGCCTAAAGGTGCCACCAATTACCTGATGAATGGGTGAAACGCCTAAATGTCTAAACAGCACACTTCAACAATGATTCTGTATGGGGACGGGTGATGTCATTAGTGATCGCTCCTCCCATACTGTGTAGCGGTCTCTTCCACTGACGAGCAGGCGATTGTGGCGAAGGAACACTTCCTTGCAGACAATCGTCTGCTCAATTGAGCTTTGTAAAGGGACTTATCTTTCTTTTGTTTATTGTTTATTTAACAATCTATTGGAATACTTGTGTTTATTTAACCTAATCCTCACCATTCTAGTAGTTTGACAGCTTGAGACCTCAGGGGTTGAACAAATTCTGCAATTTTAGTGCATAATTGTAATGTGAACTACATTTACATTTTGCAGTTCCCAAATTGCAGTGGTTATGTCTAGATGCGTTTAAAGATTGTTAGGAATACAATATTTATTACATATGTGGGATGAAACTATATATGTCCATGAGATTTTGCTTGAGAATTTAAAGGGAACCTGTCATCTCCGAATCACCCCCTGAACTAGAGTAAGCGGTGTATAGTGTAAGTGATGATGAATCCGAATATGTAAGTTTTATCTTCATACTCACTTCCATTCCGACGCTGTGCTCCCACAAACCAGCAGTAAAATGCATTGAGAGGACTCTTCTTTGAGTCCACTCCATTATGTGAGTGAGCACTGGAGTCCACTAAGTGCATTTTACTGCTGGTTTGTGGGAGCACAGCGTTGGAATGGAAGTGAGTATGAAGATAAAACTTACATATTCGGATTCAGCACCTCTTAAACTATACACCGCTTACTCTAGTTCAGGGGGTGTTTCGGAGATAACAGGTTCCCTTTAAGTGTAATAATAGGTATCTTGATTATTGTTATCTTGATTGCAAGTTATTGTAATGTTTTAAATGATTGAATCTGACTGGAGTCTGTTGGGTAGTTAAACACGCAGAATCATTACAATGTATGCTTGAGTAAGGGGGTGTCGTCCCCAAAATGTAATTGAGCGTGTGGGCACCCTAACTCCTACTTCTGTGTGAACTGTCTCCATGCATTGAGATCGATGTTTTGATGTTGTAACAGTTATACGTTGCACTTTTCTGGACACTGCACCTTAACGGTTTTATAGCACTATGGAGATGATTGAGGTGTATTTTCAGTTTTTGAAATGGAGTTTGCTTAAACATCGTGAGCCACCGCATGTATATTTTTACATGAGTTTTGATATGTGGTTTTAATGCTTTGGACATTAATAAAATTTTATCCATTTATTTAATTGGGGTTGCTTAAACATGTGTCTCTCGATATTTCTGATTGCCTTGTAGAGTGGGAGGTTCTCTTGACACACATGCAGTGACTTAAGTCCCTTGAAGATGTACTTATCTTAAAGGACAGCCACGGCATCACAGATGCAGTAGCCCCTGCAGTGATCGCCTGGACCATAGGATACCATCTACTTATCATTGCCAAGGGTGTCTGCACAGGTGCTGATAGAGAGCCTATTGGAGGCATAAATACCAAATAATAGTTTTCAGTGATGAAAGCAGGTTCTGCCTTGTTTCTAATTATGACCATTATGCATAGTGCGGAGACAAACGGGACTAGTAGTCCATAAGCTACCATGTGCCATTAACTACACATCTAGTATTCTGGGGGGAATATTGACCAGCCTTCAGTATGTCCAGGACACTGTGGAACCAGTCCTACTGCCTTTTTTGACTCAGGAGATGTGGTGTTCCAACAAGATAACACCCCTCATACACTGTCCCCAAGCTAGCTGGATCACCAGATCTCTTCCCCATTGAAAATATCTGGGACTGGATGGGGCAATGTATCTTCCATGCACAGCATCCAACAACCACCTTGGCTGAACTATGGGTCAAAGTTGAAAGACCTTGGAATGACATACCACAGGAGGATTTCCAGAATCTGTATGACCATTACCATGCAAGAGTGACATCAAGGGGAAATGCCACCCAGTATTTATAAGACCCTGCCTCAATATATACCCTTCTGCAGGAACCAAAATAAAGGATGCACCTTGGTTGTGTGACCATTAACCAAGTACCACTTGTAGTTCATACTTTATCAGACTCAGCTCAATCACATTCATTTTTCCAGCTTTTATTTATCATTTTTGGCCAAACACTTCAGATAGCTGCCTGTTCCCAACCCCTTTTCTACCAAGATCTGTACATATGACAGTGCTGGGGTTTTCACCTAGGACAGAACAACTTCTTCACCTTTTCTATTACTTTTGGCCAATCCTCCATCACCTTAAATGGTAAAAAGGTAGTTGCACCTGGTCAAGGAAGTCCTGCACAGATTCTTACCACTAATTAAAATAGTTGATATGAACAACCAGGGCTGGTGCCTCATTCTCATAAGGGCTTTATAGGAGCCGCATTGTCTTTATGTAACATATTTCTTTGGAACCCTACTTTTTTACTTAAATTATTATTTTAAATATTATTATTCAATATACCATTAGTTAGATTAGAATGCTTTTTCTGTTGCTATGTTTAGCTGTATTTCCAACATTAGCAATAATAGAATTAATTAAGAAATAATCAAACAAAATCATTCTAATGACTGTCTATAAATATGTTCTATGATTATAAATGAATGTAGTCAGGAAAATCTTTCTTGAAGTAATCTAAAGTAAATATGTACTATTCTTAATTGTGTGAGGTACAATCTTAACTGAGAATAAAAATCCTGGGTAAAAATAATATTTTACAGCACAACTAGTGTTGATATGGGGTTAACAGGAAAAACAAGAATGCCTTTCAAAGTGTTCAGGACCTCTTCTGCAGGCAGTAATACTCATGTTCAAGGAGCTTGAGAATGAGGTTTTGAAGACTGAAATAAATTATGATTTTTTTTCTGAAGAAAATGCACCAGGAGCAGTGAAGGTATATGAATGTATTTTCTGGCTATCCAGTGTAGCAGCCAGACAGGAGACAGGGCTGTGATTCTGCCTGGTGAACAGCTAAAGATTGCATTTACAGCAATTCCCTGATATATAGCTATTGCCTAAATTTCTTCCTTTACAATTCGTGTGATAGGGGAGAGCAAACATAAATTCTGGTCCCCAGTGTCTGCTTTCCTAGCACCCTCAGCAGAATACGTACTCCATATTTGGAACCTGTAATCTGTCAGTGGAGGGATCAGTACAGCAATGCAGGGAATATTGTCATGTTCTATGCAATGTGCTATGTATCACCATTTTATAATGTGGTTTACAGATACTTCATTGAATATTTGCATTGAAGAACAATTACTATTACATAGTTGCCAACAGTTCCTAATTTGCAGGTACTGTCCCTAGTTTGCAAAAACAACCCTGGGAAATTCGGCTGAAAATAGGTGAGGCTTATGTACAGTATGCCCCAACCATAAGTGGGTGTTCTTGGGTGGCTTTGGGGTGCTCCCAGGGAAGGGATTGCATGTCTTTAATTTACAAACTACAAGGTATGGTATTAGTTCTCAGTATTTTGCTCCTGGTGCTCTAGCTTCATTCATAAAGTGACCCTTCAGTCCATAAGAAAAATTTGACTACACATTGGAAACTTAAATTCATCATAGCTGATGCCCTGTCCGTGCCTCCATGGCTAAGATCTGGTTCTCAGACTTTGTATTACCAAAATGACCACTGGAGACTTGTCTATGGATCTGCTTTGAGCAAGTCTAAGATGCAGCTCCCCTGTATTGCCCATTTGATATTGGCACTGTTTCATCCCAGGCCAGTGGAGAGGGTGTCTTAGACTTGCTGAAAGTAGCTTTATCTAAAACGTTGACACACATTTTGTGAAGATGAGGTTTGCATACCAAATCTTGGCCATGGAGGCACTATAATTCTAGAGGAGGACAGTAGGTATGATTACTAAAGATCAGTTTCCAGGGAGATTTGCCAGATTTAGAGTTGAGAAGAAACTTTCTTCCATAATGTTTTCTTTACAAACTATCTCACTATATTACTAAGGTAACCTTCT
The DNA here is from genome assembly GCA_900303285.1 of Rhinella marina. Taxonomy (NCBI): domain Eukaryota; kingdom Metazoa; phylum Chordata; class Amphibia; order Anura; family Bufonidae; genus Rhinella; species Rhinella marina. Next base: position 13,562 of record ONZH01031052.1, read on the forward strand.
ATTCTTCACTCTTAACTTTCACAAGGAGGTATTTATCGTGTTAAGAGTCACAATAAAGTTTCAACATCTGTACACTGTCTGGTATCAAGGATACGTCCTCCAGAGTAACCTCCTACAATTGACAGCTGACAAAAAGGAATGACACTCAAGTGAGACACCAAGTTGACTGGCGAGAAATCATGGTAGTCTAAGTGTGGAAATATCCATACATAAACTTTGGGGCTGATGGAAAGAGGTCAAAGAAGTCAGACTAAAACACAGTTAAACTTTAAGAATTTAATTGAAAGAGATAAAAAATATATTAAGGCCATACTAACATTTCACAGGTGCTACTGTCTATTCAGTCTCTTTAAATCCACAAAGGTGGTACATAAGGAATTCTAGTCTATTCACAGAAGAATGTGGCGAAGAGCAGAGAAAGTACAGGAAAGGCACACTGAAAGAATAATAGCCAATTAGGACATGACAAACCAACATGCCATACATGGTACTGTCTTCATGTTGCATATGGTCAGAGGCCAGATTGCGCATAGTTTCTTTAGAAGGTTGAAATCAACATCTTGCACAACTTTTGTGCCCCCAACAAGCTTAGACAATATGTATGTGCAAAACAGAGTTTTCATTGAGCTGTTGAAGTATGCCAAACAGACTTGTCTCCATCAGATACTATATATTATGGACCTCTTTCCAGGAAACACAGCCAAAACCTCCCAATAAGTTATTTTTTTTTTCTCAGGCATTTTCTGTAAGCCCCCACAGAACATAAATCCTGCATTAATGAATCAGCTCTGAATGTGAGCACTTGTGTTATCTGTGTGTCCCCAGGGAGATCGTTCTCTGTCTGAATGCTGAGCTCCATTGATTCTTCTTGTGCATGTTCAATATTGAGGTTTGCAAGAGAAACTATCCATTGTTACACTTTTTTCCGACTTCGCCTTCCAAGTATTACTATTCATAGACTGTCAGCTGCCATTGTGGCGCATAGACTGGTTCCTGCTGCCTTGATATTGTGTGTATAATTTTTGCATGCATATTTTTGTAGCGCCACAAGGTACTACGTGATTTCTCATTTTAACAAACATCACAATACAAATACATTACAGGAAATAAATAATTCACATGGAATAAATAGTGAAGAACCGCATGCAACGCAGGGAACAGCCCCCATCCTACGCTCCTAACAGCTTACCATTTAATTGATGCAGCACACAGGGAAATGGAAGCAGTTTGGGGTGATAGAACGCAGACTAATTATAGCTAGGACTACGGGTGGCACTGGCATCTAAACTATAGTTTGGATTCTGCAGAACACTGGATCTTTTCACGAAAGCTTTTTTCAAATCCTGATCCAAACCTTCATTTGAATATTAACATTAAACATTTGGGGAGATACAAAATACAGTATTTCAAAATGAAAGAGTTAACCACATCTCTAGCTGAAACAGAATTCATGGATTCCTGCTGTACTGTATGCAAAAACTCCTCGGTGTTCCTATCAATGATATTAGTTGGTCACAGTCAATTTTTAAGCCCTACCAGTTCTTTATTAACGGGGTTATCTCATGAAAAGTATTTATCCAGTATCCACAGTACGGTGATAATGTCGGGTATAAATGGATAGTCAGTAGAGATGTTAATATTGAAGTATCATTGCATTACACCATATACTGGTCTCTACTTCTAGTCATAGACCTCACTTGTACATCTGCCAATGTTCAAAGGGCATTAAGACTCCATTGCTTAATTCCGCCTATTGCTTAAAGAAGAATCCCGCAAAAATGTTATTTCTCTGACGCTGTTTTAGAAGGTGCATGATATAATCGTAGTGAAATGTATTTCTTATCAGAGGCTGAAAAATTGAGTTCCCTCTTCTTCTTATTGTAGCCTGGGTCATCGTGACCCACACTCCCGACCCCTCTCAACTGACCAAGGACAGCAAGCCCAGTTCACTTCTCTATTCAATTCGTCTATGAGAACTGAAGTGAGGCTCCCATAGGATCATAGAAGAAATTAGACTTCCTGTCACACTAGGTGCTGTGTGATGTTGGTGGCTAATTCCTAGTTCACATGATAACAGATAAGAAATTCAGGATGATATAACTCAAGCAAATCTCGCCTACTGGTAAGGAAAAATGACGTTCACTTACAGATTACATCATGTACATTTCTAGCAGGACAGTTTGGAATAAAATTTTTGGGAGTTCTTCTTTAAAAGTCAGCACCTCAGCAAACTCAGATATCTTTTAATATGACCAGCCCAACGTCCATACAAGTGCTGCAGGAATCACCCCAATCAGATGTTGGATTTTGTCTCAGATCATTTCTTCAATCCAAATTGCCATGTGTGAACGTATCCTAAAGGTCTGATTTGGAATGACAAATAAATTATGGGGGCACAAAAGGCGGCTGGGAGGCTGGCCTTCGGTTTTAAAATGGTACCTGTCTCTGAAAGTCAGTTGTAGCATTCCCTAAGAAAAAAAGACTTTTGCGGATTGCCAAATACCAGATGACGTTGTGTTGCCAATGCGTTTTTTTTTTTTTTTTTTTGGGGGGGGGGGTTCCTGGCCCCATTGACCCTTCAGTGGGTCCATGGTCTGCATTTTGTGGCCAAGTATAGGAACAATGTCTTTCCATTTGAGGAAGTCAGACATATCAGATACGAAGTTCTACAGATGATCAGTGTGCTTTCCGCATTAATTTTATGGCGTGGCTTCAAAAATGCAGATGTCTTCCCGTCCCCGTGCCCTGTCCGCAATCGCATCCTGAGCAGCCATGAACAAATTATAGAACATGTCCTATTCTTGTCCGTTTGGCAGACAAGATTATCATTTGTATAATGGAAGCTAGAAAAATGCGGGATTTTGCACACGGGCAGGTATCCGTATTTTGCGGAATTTGCAGTTTGAAAACTGCAATAACAGATACATTTCTGTGTGCATGAGGTTATCCAAACAGTGAGCCCAGAGTATACAGATAGGTTCCCTAAAAAGTATCTGCATATATAAAGTATGCACATGAAAGCAGATCAGTGGAATTTCCACTCTAACTCCATCCTTTCTTTATCTGATGTGACGCCTCACTAGAGCTTCTAGTCTTCCGTTGCTTGTAAATCAAAGCTTCAATATCTGGCCCTTTTCACTGATTGATGTGTAACTGTTAACGCTCTAACTGAAAGCTATTTTTGCTTTCCACTCTTCTCTGTAAAGTCCTGTCCGTTGCTGCGCTATGTATTCTGCTATGAAGCTGTGTGTTTCACTAGCTCTCGTCAACATGTTGCCGCGCCAAGGGGTCAGATTGGCCATAGACCTTACACCTGGCGGAGGATATTATCGCTGTGGGCCGAGTGCCGCGGTAGGGGCCTGAACCTTTGGCCGCTTTCCTTATAGCGCGCGTCGACGAGTCGGCTTTCCTCTCAGTGGTGATTATTGCTGGGAATGTTATTTGCTCGGCTGTCCTTAAAATGGGGCGAGTATTTTGTGATGCGATCGTGTGATGTGATAATGGATGTAGAAGCTCTGTTGGGACGGCTCATACGATGGTTGCGCGCAGCAATACGGGACTTGTTCTGTCGCCCCAGTAAACCTTGTATATATAAGGAGCACCACACGCACCCCGCACCTACAAAACCGGAGAGGCACAACGTTCATGTTGAGTATTTTGTGGTCACCAGAGACCAATTAAAGAATTTAATCAGTCCGCGCCGGGTTGCGTCACCCTATTTCTGAATTATGTGAGACACAATTAAGCCAAGTAGCGGGGTAGGGAAGAGTGGTGTGGGTAGCTCTAGGGATGCAATCCCTACGACTGATAACGTGACAAACTGCTCCATTCAGAGAGAGACTGGGATGAACTCATATCTCTGGATCATCGTAGTGGTTGGTAACTTCCATCACTCTTGTACTAGCATGGATATGTGTTAGTATAAATACTTTTCACGGGATAAACAGCGAAGCAGTGATGTGACATTATTAATCACCTAATCCAGTGGTTCTCACACAGCTTCAGGTTCACTACAAGGAACAGACATGTGGTTCAAGCACTATGACGATCTAGGATTTGAGAATAGATATGCACAGAAAAATAAATTGCCCTAGAGATTAGAGATCACTAGGACTGGGATGTGAACTAATATATATATCAGCTGGTCACTACAGTGATCCTAGAAATACCTGAGCTGGAGCAGTGAGGATCAGAGAGCTAGAGGCAAGTGGAGAGAGACCACATGAACGGAAAGCCTCAGTAAAATTGTAGAGTAGGTTTAATGTGATTTGTTATTCTTTCCATATTTGTTGAGAATATATCCACTTAAGCAATATAAAAAACTGATCACGCGACGCCATTTGTAATCTGTGGCCTGAAGCATTTTATTATTGACACACTTTTAAGTTATATAACAATATTTCCAGCCACTATACACACATCATGCTACGCAATTACCATAATACAGTTCAGGACACGTTCTTCCAAGTCTCCAAGGTTATATGTAAGATAATCATCTGAAATCACTGTGGAATAAAGCACACACTGGAATAATAGGGTCTGATTAGCTCGAAGTTTCTGATAAAGATAACAAATAGAAAGATTTAAAGATTGATATAAATCAGCTTCTCAGGCCACCTGCTTATACTGCATGATTAGAAGGCGCCAACCGCTTCTTTTTCTGCACAGATTCTCATGTGAAAAAACCATCAGTCGTAATACAGTAACCAGCAAAGTGAAGAGATTAGACAGATGTCCCACCTGTAAATCTTTGGCATATTTCCTCTCATAATTCTCAACTGTAAAAAAATGACGCTGCCGTTGGCGACTTGTCAGAAACCCACTGCTACATGTCAAGAGAATTGTTAGATTATCTTTGTTTGTATAGCAGATTTCGGACAGCTGTGGGATAATCCCACCATTATTTCTGAGATATTTAGGAATCTAAAGTAAATGCTGGATTACTTGAAGAGTTTGGGAGTCGCTCACTAACTACTAGAGGACAGATGATGAAGCACAGACACACATGAGCACAAAAATCTGGGTGCTTATATTGAGAGTTGCTCTCTCCTGACTGTATGTTGCAGGCTCAACAAAAAAAGGGTCCCAAAACCCACGTAAGGGCAAACTGGCTAACACAGCGCTATACGGTGATGGCAACTCCAAAATAGGGGTGTTTAGAGTCTTCTCTTGCGCCTGTATACCATCGCCTAATCTAGTCGTGTCAAGGCTGTGGTCCATGTCTTATTTTCTCGAAGGGTCGATGGTCTCAGAAGAGAAGATATAGATTGTACCCTAAATCTCGCACGTGTTGGACAACGTCTCCAATTAGAATAAGATGTCGAATAAACTTCCAATATTTCCAGTGCTAAGAAAACCTTTTATAGTTTTTAATGGTATTCAATGAAGGGAAATCGCTACTATAGGTTGCACTTGCTAATATAGGTATAAGTCACAACACAGGAAATAGTACTTGTTATTTTAAGTACTCTTTAATATATTAGTTTCATATCTCAGGCTATAATCCTATGCAAATGACCAAGACTGAATAAATTTTATTATTTTAAGATTTTATTTCTGTCCCTCACTTAACTCACAGAGTCCCCTAAGTACAGTCTAAAGTGCAAACACGCCTAAGAAGTCGCTATGAGGAGTTCGATTTTTTTTATAAAATGTGGCTTTAGACGAGCAGTATCGATAATATAATGATAGCCGGATATGTTAGGGTCTGGGAACACTCAATGGTTTCTCTCACACTTGGCTGAGAGACAATGTCTGTTAATTAGATAGGGTCACGAGATTATAGTGATCAGGAAGGCGTAACTACTGGCATATTCGATCCACGACACACGATGCAACTAACTGTCTGAAAATGAGGACGTGTGAAATCCAAGAGGGGGCCCAGTTGGGATCAATCTCCTCGTCTCTGGGGGTGAAAACTGTCTGGACTCTACCCCTCTAAAGGAAAAACTTTTAGCCAAATGAGGAGGTGGAAAAATGGCCCAAGGGTCACTGAAAAGGGTTTTCAGACAAAGCCCTTCTGTCCTGGTGTGGGCCGGGCTGGTTTGATCCTTGCTATGGGACCCTTAACTTCTCTATGTATGCCCACTGATAGTGACGTTACAATGTAATCACAGGATATATCATTATTAAGAAGTTTAAGATGTTGATACCCAAGGAAAATATTCAGCAGTTTTCAAACCAAGCAGCGTGGATCGAAATTCTGTAATACTTTTGTTAAGACTACATGTAATTAAAAGAGTTGATTTGAGGCGAGAGCTTACCTTATGGGCGCCCCACTAGGTGAGGAATAATGTCTGTATATGTGGGATGAGTACTGGCCTCCGACGTGCCCAAGCAGGCTCGTTGTGTGGGATTTATTAATTAGGCCACCTCTCTCTAGATTGGGTTTCCTGCTTACATAGTGTGGGTATATCGTCACAGGGGTTGGTTCCTGCTATTGGTCCTATTCCTTTCAATCTATACATCTTATTATTGGATTGTAGGAGGTTGCAATAGAAAGTCAATTAATTAATAAAAATTTTTGCCAGTATGAAAGATGACATAAACCTGTGTAAGTAATTACACTACCCACGGAGAGGACAGTTACAAAGCACTTGCCTACAGACTGGATTCTGGATAGATTCGGACAGGTCTTGCGGCTAGTGACCCCGTGGCAGATGAAGGTTATAAACATACTGGCGAAATGCTAAGGTTATGCCACTTTCGGGAACTGGGAGGAATCATAATGCAAGTAAATCCGATAGGAAGTAACTAAATTGGTAAGATTGAGACATTTGGGTAACTCTGACATGGAAAAGGCCTTGGAATTTTAGTGAACACCAAACTAAGCTGTAGAAACCAGTGTCAGGCAGCTGCTGCCAAGGCCAATAAGATAATGGGTTGCATCAAAGAGGCATAGATGCCCGTGATGAGAACATAGTCCTGCCACTTTACAAATAACTAGTCAGACCACACATGGAGTACCTGTGTACAGTTCTGGGCTCCTGTGAACAAGGCAGACATAGCAGACCTGGAGAGGGTTCACAGAGGAGGGCAACTAAGTAATAACTGGAATGGGTGGACTACAGTACCCAGAAAAGATTATCAAAATTAGGGTTATTCACTTTAGAAAAAAGACGACTCAGGGGAGATCTCATAACTATGTATAAATATATATCAGGGGTCAGTACAGAGATCTCTCCCATGATCTATTTATCCCCAGGACTGTTACTGTGACGAGGGGACATCCTCTGCTCTGGAGGAAAGAAGGTTTGTACATAAACATAGAAGAGGATTCTTTACGTTAAGAGCAGTGAGACTATGGAACTCTCTGCCTGAGGAGGTGGTGATGGTAAGTTCACTAAAGAGTCCAAGAGGGCCTGGATCTATTTCTGGAGGGTAATAATATCACAGGTTATAGTTACTAGAGAGGGGTCGTTGATCCAGGGAGTTATTCTGATTGCTTGATTGGAGTCGGGAAGGAATTTTTTTCCCCGTAAAGTGGGGAAATTGGCTGTGCCGAACTGGATGGACAGATGTCTTTTTTCAGCCTTATAAACTGTTACTATGTTACGCTGTTCACACGCGCATAGGAGATTTTTAAAATATTTTAATCGTTTTCGGACATGGCGATACCTAATATGTTTATTTATTGTTTTATATATTTTATATGTAAAATTAGGAAAGGGGGTTTTTTTTAATTTTTTTTTTTTACTTTTTATTTAATCAACTATTAGCCCCTTAGGGGCTAGAACTATAGAGCTCTATTAGGGTGAATAGTACGCCCGTACTTTTAAAATATAAAAAAAAAAATTCCAATACGGCGAATTTGTGTGCCGGAAAAAAGCGTCCAAATGGCGATTTGCTGTTTTTTGTCGGCTTTTTTTTTTCTAAAAAAAATTAAATAAAAAGTGATCAGAAAGTCATAAACACCCCAGAATGGTATCAATAAAAACTTCAGATCGTCCCCACAAAATGAGCCCCCATACAGCTCTGTACACATAAATACCAAAAAGTTATAGGGGTCAAGATTTGACAAGGAAAAAAAAAAAAAAAGGGCAACGTTCTAATTATTTTATCACTATGAAGAAACGCAGGAAAAACTATACATATTAGGTACTGCCGGATTCGTACTGACCAGTAGAATGAAAGTAACGGATCAGTTTTAATGCACATCGAACGCTGTAAATAAGAAACCCCGTAGAACTGTAGCGGAATAGCGTTTTCTTTGCAATTTCACCCGGTTTGGAATTTTTTTCCCGTTCCACTACACCGTATGCAATATTAAATGGTGGCGTTGGAAAGTACAACTTGTCCCGCAAAAACAAGCCCTCATACAGCTATGTGAACAGAAAATAAAAGCGTTATGGCTGTTTGAAGGCAGGGAGCGCAAAACGAAAATGCAGAACCGAAAAAAGCTTCCGGAGTGAAGGGGTTAATAGCCTCTGCGCTGCTGGAGGGTGAGCCTAATTTATGACGAGGTGCGGGACTCGTCATAAATTAGGCACACCTCTGGCAGTCCGTGCGCTTGGAGTATCTCTTAGGGACTGGGGTAGTTTTCGCCAACATTTACGCCTCCAAGTGGCGAGCATGGCACAAAAATGTCCATGTGACAATCGTTTAAAAAGTCACAAAACGGGGACTGTTTTACGCCAAAAACTGGCATAGCACAGATAGTAAATGACACCCACTGTTTGCAAAAAAAAAAAATTTGAAAAAAAAAGGTCACAAACAATGCGGCAAAAAATTAAGGGCTTTATTCTGGGCGTTTTTTAACCCCAAAATATGCCAGTCCAAATTTCTGTGTGTAGGGATCCAAAATGACGCCACACAGCTTAATATCTTTACACGTGCCTTGCAGAAGTTGTGCTATCTACTTTTCCTTAAGAAATTGGAGGAAATGAAGTTTATTTTTTTTTCTCAAGAGATAGATCCAAAACAGGAACGAGCAACCGGATACCATATGGTTAGATCCATCTACTGACAACAGCTAGAAAAAAAAAAAAAAAAAAAAAGGAATGTCATATATAAGTTTTTTATATGGTGCCAAACAGCAGGCTGCACAATACACCTTTAAAAACAAAACGTATAGATTTAAAGTATGTATTCCCATTTCTGACATTAGTGGTATATCGTTAGGATATGCTATCAGTGTCAGATAGGTGCAGATCCCATCTCTGGACCCCGCTCCTATCTCCAGAACGGGGCCTCAGAAGTGAAGAAAAACACAAGCCCGGCCACCTCACATAAACTGGGAAAGGTTATTATCTTTAGGGGACATTCATATGGGCTTTTATTGCAAAATTTTGGCATGGTCTGTGCTGAAATTCACCCTCAGCCTTTCTGCCTCCCATACATCTCAATGGGAGGCAGGTATGAGGATCACAGAGCAGCGGTTTATAGCTGTGACCACACTGCGAAGGGACATGTCTGGTGCTCTGCAATCCTCAGCGCTACCTCCTATTGAGATGTACGAGATGCAGAAAGGATGCGTCCACCAGCGGGTTTTTTCGGCAGAATTTCAGCATGGCGATAAAAGCCGATTTGAATGTCCCTTACAAAGCTCTCCTAAGGCACGATGAAAAAACGTCCGTTAAAAAACAGACACACTGTCAGTTTTTCATAGCCATTTTGCATCAGTGTGTGCATCCATTTTCTGGCCGTGTGTCCATTTTTAATGTCTGTTTTGCATCCGTTTTGTATCAGTTTTTCATGTCTGTTAAAAACAGACATGAAAAACTGATGAATTGGATTGGCAGTTATTTCTTGCCCCCAACTATAATCATGACCCCCATGATGCCCATAATGTCCTCCATAGTGCCCCTAACTAAAATAATGTCCTCCACGGTGTAAATAATTTTTTATAGTTCCCCTGGTAAAATAATGTCCCCATGTAGGCCCCTGGTAAAATAATGTCCCCCATAGCAGGGGCGTAGCTAGAAGTGACTGGGCCCCACAGCAAATTTTTGTACGCGGCCCTCCCTTCCCCCGCAATTGATCTAGACCAGACCGCCACGCCATCCTTTCCTAATATATATATATATATATATATATATATATATATATATATATATACACACACACACACTGTCTGTCATGTAGTGTCATTGTATAATACTGTTGTGGGGACCCTGTCAAAGTCTTAACCCTCCTCCCATGCAACCCCACACTCCTGTGACTAGTCAAGATCCCGCTCACGCATCCCTTACGTTTTAGTAATCTATGAAGCTGTGCGCTCCCATGCAGCCAGTGGCGCGCGCAGACAAAGGCCGGGGGGGCACATACAGGGGCCAGGGTGGCGCACACAGGGGCCAGGGAGGCACAGACCAAGTGGGGGTGGGGGGCCCAGATAAGTGCAAGGGCACAGGGGCGTAGACAGGGGCAAGGAGGCAAAGACAGTGGCCGGGGGTAGAGGGGAACAGAGAAGGCCCAGAGGGGTGGAGATAAGGGCCAGGGGCTGCTCAGAGCAAGGGGGGCACAGGCAGCGGGCACAGACATACCTGGAGTGTGTTATGTGCGCTGCTGTGCCGCTGCCGTGCTGCTCCTCTTCTCTGCCGGCTCGCGCTGTATCTCTCACTGCCGCTTTCTCCTCCTGAAGAGGAATTTGGTGGGTGGGCCTATCTGGAACAGCGCGCTTCCTGGCTATTCCTGCAGTGAGCTATAAGATGAATCCGGCGGGTGGGAGGGGGATCGGACACACGCGGGGGGAGGTTGAGGGGGCTGGGTGCTGTTTGACGATGATGGACAACAGCAGGCCGGGCGCGGGCCCCCTATCTGGCCTGAAGGACTGTATTAAATAATCACAAATCTTCACTCACACGATGCTGGGCGCTGGGCCCCTTGTCAGCCCGGGCCCCAAAGCAGCTGCTTCCCCTGCAGTTACGCCACTGCCCATAGTGTAGGAATTTTTTTTTAATGTCCCAGGTTTAAATATGTCCCCATGTAGGCCCCATCTTAAATCATTTCCCCCATGGTTTAAAAAAATGTCCCCACAGCTGCTTTTTGACGATTAAAAAAAAAAACAAAAAAAAAAAACCTCACCTTATCCAATTGCTCGCGCAGCAGCAGTCTCTTGTCTCTTCCACGCACAGGACCTGCCATGTGCGCAATGACGTCACTGCGCATAACGCAGGTCCATCGGCAGGGCCTGCTCAATGAAGAAACCAGAGACTGCGCAGCACGAGCAAGTGTGTAGTCGGCCCGTTGAAACGGCCCAGAAATAGGACATGTCCTATTTCTGGTCGGACGCTATTCACTGGCCGTTAAAAAAACGGCCATGTGAATAGCCCAATAGGCTATAGGCTTTCATTGGTGCTAAAAATGGCTGTGTCGGCCGCTTCTTAGGGTGCATGAGCCCTAAGGCTTCTTTCACATGAGTCTGTTCAGTGGAAAAATGGATGATTCTGCAAGCAAATTGAGTCAGTGTTGAGTCTGCAGTTGTGTTCAGTGTTTCAGTTTTTCCATTCAGATTGCATCCATTTGTCATCCGTTTTTTTTTTTTCACTGACCCATTGACTTGAATGGACCAGTCCTGCATGAAAAACTTAATATGCTGCAATTTTTCCTGAACGGACAGATGATTAGTGCATTTACCCATTGAAATGAATAGGTCAGTGTTCAGTCTGAATGCTATTTGTTTTAAAGATTTACCGCCTCCAGACAGAAACATTACTTGCTCTTTAACCCCTTGAGACCAGGCCAATTTTGTGTTTAGGTTTTCTTTTTACCCTCCCCGCCTTCCATGAGCTATAACTTTTTTACTTTTTAAATAAACAATTTTACATACTTATGAGGGCGGGTGATTTTTTGCCAGGTCAAGTTGTATTTTGTATTGGCATAATTTACTTTACTATATCTTGGTACCTTCACACAACGCCATAGTAACCAATATGAACCCCACAATTAAGTTGAGGGGACTCCGATTGCTACAGCTGTTGACTACAGCATCTGAGGGGTTAAATGACCTAGATCAGAAATAGGCAGACATCATCATCACTTATTAGAGACATTATCATTCATTGCTGTTCCCATGAAGCTCACAATCTAAATTCTTTATCAGTATACCTTTAGGCTACATTCACACATCCGTTTAAAACATCCACAATCTATCCGCATCCCATTCCGCAATTGCGGACGGTTTTTTGCGGATATTTTGCAGATCCATTCATTTCAATGGGTCCTGATAATCTGCGGACATTGCACCGTATGTTGTCCGCATCCGTTAATCTGTTCCGTTCCGTTTTGCGGATCCGCAAACAGAAATCCTCCTGTCCTACTTTTCCTCCTGTTTTGCGGTCCGTAGCCCAATACAAGTCTATGGGACGTCCGTAAATATGGAAGACATGAGGAAAGCCATCCGCATGTCATCCGCATTTGCGGATTCCGTTCCAGGAGTGTAGAAAAAAAAGATGTTATTCATATCATGACATATGGATACATCCTTTCCGTTTTTTTACGGAAAAAAACGGAACGGATGTCCTGGAAAAACTGAGTTTTTTGCGGAACAACGGATGCGCAAATAACTGACCGTTTTTCCAGGATGTGCACACATACGGACGTGTGAATGTACCCTTAGGCCCCTTTCACACGAGCGTGTCCGGATTTGGTCCGGATGCGTTCAGGAAAATCCGCACCAATCCGCACGCAATCGCAGTCAGTTTTGACTGCGATTGCGTACGTTCGTTCAGTTTTTTCCGCGCGGGTGCGAAGCGTTTCAATGCGTTTTTCACGTGCGTGAAAAAAAAAATGAATGTTTACAAACAACATCTCTTAGCAACCATCAGTGAATCACGCATTGCATCCGCACTTGTGTGCGGATGCAATGCGTTATTCACGCAGCCCCATTCACTTCAATGGGGCCAGGGCTGCGTGAAAAAACGCAGAATATAGAACATGCTGCGATTTTCACGCAACGGCGAACTGCTGCGTGAAAAACATCGCTCATGTGAAAAGCCCCATTGAAATTAATGGGTCAGGATTCAGTGCGGGTGCAATGCGTTCGCATCACGCATTGCACCCGCGCGGAAACATCGCCCATGTGAAAGGGGCCTTAGAGTGTGGGAGTAGACCAGAGTACCTGGAGAAGATCCACACAAACACTGGAGAACATACAAACTCCATGCAGATGTTGCCCTTGGTCAGATTTAAACCTAGAACCCCCGAGCTGCAAGCAGGGGCGGACTGGCCATAGACCCTAGAGGGATATTTCCCGGTGGGCCGATGCCAAGGAGGGCCACCCAAGTCCTCCTCATGGCTGCCAGCAGTCATAGGTGCCATCCTGAATTCAACAGTATCAACGTCCTCAGGACAGTGATACAGTCGAATACTGTGGCACAGGTGGCAGTATTTTGGGCTGCACTGTGGTACTTGGTTTAGCTGGGGAGGTACATTGCTCTGCCCTATGGTATTGCTGGCCCTCCTACTTCTGTTGTCCCTGCCTTCTGTCAATTTGGACCCGTCTGCAACATAGGGTCACTTTTAGTTCCCAGTGTGCCCCTGGCTGCAAG
>ONZH01031053.1:0-23254 GCA_900303285.1 Rhinella marina
TTTGTGGGTGATTCCTGCCTAACAGAGAACTAAATGCAGGCCCTAACACTCTCCCTGAAACACAGCAGCTCTATCCCTAACGACATCCAGACGGCATCTGAGCCGAGCACCGCGGCCAGTCACTAGTATATTCCAGGGTCACCTGATCAGGCCAGCCAACCCCTGCTATCGACATGTAAGGGCCCCACGTGATGCTGGGTGTACCGCAGAGTCTACTGGCTTGTGATTGGCTGAGTTTATAGGCGCCAAAAAAGCACGATGCAGAAGTTGCCATTTTCTCGAGCATGGCGAGATACTCGTCCGAGCAGCGAGCACTTACGAGTACCCTAATACTCGAACGAGCACCAAGCCCGGACGAGTATGCTCGCTCATCTCTATTCTCTAACTCAAAACAATCCCAAAAAACATTAATTAAGTCAGCTTTCCCTTCTCCACATCTTGTACAATCTGAGTTATCGCGTTTTTTGATTTTATACAAAAACTCGGGGGTATAATATAATCGATTTACTATATTAAACTGAATGATTTGGAAGTTTATAATCCTAGATACTTTAGAAATGTTAGTTAATATAGCATTCCATTGATCTTGATGGATTTCACCTATCTCTGCTTCCCACTTCCTTCTACTCTTTGATACAAAGTCTTTTTGTTTAAAGGATCGCAATTTTGCATATATTACCGAAAGGGCTTTTTTTTTTTATTATACCCTCCTTTATTTCATTATGTATTAAAGATGGAGGGGGTATCTCACCCAACTTAGGAAGCATTTCCATCCAGGCGTATTTCAATGCACTATAGTCCAACCATGCTCCCTCCGTCAGATTAAACTCACCCTTAAGTTCTACCCATGGTTTTAAATTATTGTCATTCAGTATATGTTCCAAGGCCAAAATCCCTGCCTTTCAAAGAATTCTCCTATTATCTAAGGTCTGGAATTCCGGGAGATATTAATTTTGCCAGAACGGTGTAGTTAATACCACTTTGGGCTGACCTACAATTTTCCCCAGGTCTTCCCAGCACCGCCTTAAAAGGTCTATTGCTGGAAGTTTTTTCCTCCACCCTTCCTCCAATGCACCTGTTTCTAGCATTTGGAGGATACTATTATACTTTATTTTTGAATGCTCAACTACGTATTGGAAAAGATCTATGTCTGCCACACACGTTAATAGCTGAATCTGAGAAGCAATAAGATATAACTGTATATCTGGGAATGACACTCCTCCCTTTCCTTTCTCCAGGCAAAAATTCTCCAACTTAATACGCACACATTTCCGACCCCAAATAAGTGCATTCAACATTGCTTCCCTGCTTTTAAGAAATTTTTTGGGTATCAATATAGGCAGAGCACAAAATAAATATAAAAGGCGAGGGAGCAACACTGCCTTAGCCAACACTATTCTCTCCGCCCTAGATAGCTTAAGATCGTTCCATAAGTTGGCCTTTCTCGTTAGTTCTTTAATTAACGGGATTGTATTATTTATGTGGAATTTTTCTACCTCATGACTAAGATTAACCCCCAAATACCTAAAATTTTCCCCCTTCTTAACAACTTTTAACTTAATCTGTTCAACTGGTGGAACTTCCCCCTCCAACCAGGGACCTGACAATGGCAATAACGTGGACTTGGTCCAATTAATCCTTAGACCCGAATATCCCCCATATACTTCTATTAATCCAATTACATAGTCCAAACAAACTTCAGGAAATTCCAGAAATAGAAGCATATCATCCGCAAATATAGAAATCTTGTCCCCTCTCCCCAAACCCCACAATCCGCACGTCAGATCTAATCAAACTCGCCAAAGGCTCGACAACTAGGTTAAAGAGCAGGGGGGAGAAGGGACAACCCTGGCGCACTCCTCTCTGTATAGGTGTAGAAGGAAGTGCTGGTATGTATGGGTGTATATGTATATGCATGCATGCCCCCTTAATTAGGCATGCATATACATGTATATCTATATATGGGCCTTCTATATATGTATCGGTGGGTCTCCGGATATGCCCCAATCTGATGCATATGATGCCCCTATATATATATATATATATATATATATATATATATATATATATATTTAATCCCAGTAGTGAGAAGGCCAAGATACATAGTATTCACTTCACTCTATTCAAAGCCCCCCTCCTGCAGGAATGCCATATGCCTGCTGGGGTATGGGGGAAGACAAAGGGGCCATATGTTTAGACCCTTTTGTCTCAATAGGTGTGGTGGATGCACTTCCCTCTATCTTAAACTGATAGCAGGAACTTTCAGGCGGGCGTTACAATGGCCGGAGACATGGAGGCTGATGAGATCAATAGAAAGTAGATCCGTGTGCTATCAGCAAAAGGTTCCCTGTAGGGGGTGTTGGGCTAGTATCACTACACCTCACTGCTTTCACCTGAAGGGGGAGGGGGCTATATAGCCAACTGTGGGGGCCAGAGAAGGCAGTCTCCTGAAGGAGTCACCTGAAGGAAGATGGGGGAAAGGTCACCATGACAGAGCTCCAGCAAGGATTGGTCTAAGTATCCTAAGAACCCCTAACCCTTGCCCTACCTTTTAACCCTGAACCACCAATGCTTTCCCTGTAACCCCTGCAATACCCCAGCTGCCCTATTTTCCCTAACCCATGATCCAACCCCTGTTGCTCTAACCCCTGTAACCATCCTGCCCATACCTCCCTGCACCTTTGCCCTGTGGAACCTGGGCTAACCCCTGCTGCCCTGCCAGTGTCCCTGTCCATTTAACCCCTGCCATACCTCCCTGCACCCCTGCCCTGTGGTACCCCTGCACCATTTAACCCCTGCAATATCCCTCATTATCCCCTACTGTTATTTAACCCTTTGTTTCCTAGGGATAGCTAAGATTAGGCTTGGGTGGACTTTAATCTATACTTGTGTATGTGTTAGAGTGTGTTAGATTTAACTTGTGGGTGGAATTAAGTGGGATTGTGTAGTTGAGTTTTTATACTGAGGGTGTGTTATTGTATTGTTGTGCGGCTATATGTATATATATTTATATACACCAATATAAATATATAATAGATATAGTCTAAATATTAGACCATAGACGTGTTATTTTGTAATAAATCCTTTTTATTGTTTAAATATACAGTATACATTGTCTTTGTAGCCGCCGTTACAGTATAAGGTAGTTTATACGTGAAGGGAATAGAACAGTGTGGGAAATAAATAGGCGGAGCTAGCGTCAGCCGGTTACGCCTATTTATGAATATTAATTAATAATATTCCACAAAATATTATTAATTAATAGCTCCTTTAACATTTGGCGAGCCAGCCCGAACTGGTTGTGGACTGTGGTTCTGTGAAAACGCACCACAATTGTGTTATCGCGTCAACTAAGATAGGCGGATAGGGAGCGGACAAATAGCGGAGGGACACGGTGCAGTGTCGTGCTATATTGTGCTCCTCGACCTTGAAGTTGGACGGATAACGCAGGTGTGGGTGGCAGTTTGCACAGGAAGCGTCCACAAACAGCGAACCTAAAATTAACGTGTTTTTATTCCCTTGCACGACTGACCGGCGAGAGTCAATTTACGCTTTGGGTGGATCCAGAAGAGTCAACGGCAGGCGTTCCGGAGGAAGTGGATCTTTTTCCAAGCAGCGTAGACGGGTGAAGGTCTCCGGCTGGACGGGAAAAAGAAGTTCCGAAACTAGAAGGACGCAGACGACTCCACGCAGAATGGCCACCGAAAAAGTGAGTATGACCTTTGCCACACTGCAGCACTTAAGCAAAAATAGTACATTTAACCCCATCATCCCCACCACATACACGTCCACGGAGATGCTTTGGTCTGCTTTGTTGGACCAAGCCTATGCACATGACAGAGTGTGCATAGGCAAAAGCATCTTTCACAAAAACACGAAACGCCTCCAAATGCTGGCCAAATTAGTTCACACTTTTGAGGACAGCATTTGGAAGCCAGAGCATGTTGCGCTGGTCTCTCGGTCGGAGGAGACATTTATCAGTCATTGCCAGTGCTGTGCCAGTAATGTGCAGCAGGTTTCTGCATTGCGGGCGCAGCTGACGGTGAATGTGGAGTCTTCTGCTGACCGAGAAACTCAGGTGGCTAAAATAGAGTCACAGTTGGTAGAGTTGCAGAGACAAAAGGAGAAACTTGAGGCTCAGTTGACTCAGTCTTATGCTGAGATCAAGGCCTTCAAGGAACGGGCTGCCTCTACTGACGTGACTCTAGCCAAACTAAATGATGAGGTAGCTGCAAGGTCTCGTTTGGTGACTGGCTTGCAACAAGCCATTAGAAATTTTTCAAAGTTGGTACCGACCCTTTCTTTTTCTGTAAAGTCAGGGCCAGACTCTCCGAAAATTTTGCCCTGTCCAGGGCAAAAAGGGGGGAGACATATCTGTGACAGGTCAAATCGACCAAAATTTGAGCCTGTACAGATAGGAAAAAAGTGTGCAATGATTTCTTGTAAAAGAAATATTGTAAAGAGTGCGTCCCTGAGAATGGAACAGTTCAGGAGAAGGGAGCACAACTGCAGTGTGGACGGACCTAAGCCATGCAGGGCGGACATCAGGTGTTTTGCATGTACTGGCTTAGGTCACATAGCGAAACACTGCAGGACAGGTAAGGATAGGACACAAAGGACAAGAGGCCAAATTAGGTGTTTTAGGTGTGGGAACGAAGGACACATTGCAAGGAATTGCCCTTGCGCAAATAACTGCAATGTGTCCAGTAGTAAAATCCCTGTAACAAATTGTACAGTGGGGCCTAGCCAGATTGGCCATAAAAGAGTCACCACTCAGCGGATGCCTGTGCTAAGGGGTCAAAATGGCCAATCTAGGTTAGAGAGTGTTTGAATCCTCTGTGCCATTTGTTACCCCGTTGGTCCCCTGTGTATGTCTGTGTCCTGTGTTTGTGTTACCTGTTTGTATGTTTTTATGTTGATGGCGGCAGTCCTTGTTTATGAGTGTGTTTCGCTTTGCTGATTGTTGTAGTTTTCAGTCCCCACTGTGAGTCGCGGTTGTCAGGCGCGGCTGTTTTTGGTTCACTCCGGTGTCTACTTTGTGTAGAGCAGTGCTATACTGTGGACTGAGGAAGAGGTTGGTTTGCGAGCAGGTAACATCGGTACACGGTGTAGTGTGATGATTACTCTGGGCAGCCAGGGCCTCAGATCGAGACAGGTAGCACTGTTCTGTTCAGGGTTTTCGGTGGGGCTGTGCTATACTGTGGACCAGGGTAGAAAGTGGGTTGCGGACAGGCAACATTGAGGTTGTACTGTGCACTCACTTGCTGGTCCGGACAGGTAACACAGCTCTGACTGAGGTTGGACACGGAGTGGTTGACAGCAGGATGTGGCCTGTGGTTTTGTGTTGTGGAGTCCTGTAGAGCCAAGGCAAGGTTTTGGCCATGGATTCTGCTGACCTCCACAACATAGGTTAACAGGGGGAAGTCAGACTGGAAACACATGAGTAAGACAGGGATGCCGTGCCATCATGGAAAAGATGCTTCGTCCATAGCTCCCCCCCGGATATCCTAACCTATTAGGGTGGCCATCCTTATCTGTTGGTTCAGAGGGATGTGCGGCAGAGGATGGGATCCTCTGAAGGTTGGGTGTTCTTACACCAGTGTTAGGATAACGAGGGGTCCTGTTGGATGAAGGTCAGCCCAATACCTTTTTCCACACCTGGGTCAAGGGTATTGGTGCTGGAAGTGCTGTAACTAAGTGCACCATGAGGGGAGAAATCCCTCAGGAGCGCATGCTGTTTTCTTCTCTTCTAGGAAGAATGCCATAGGAGCTGAAGGAAGAACCCAGATGACGACCTAGAAGAGACTGGTTATTTGCCTGGACGCTCTCGTGTGACTCCAGAGGTTCTGCCTCCGTCAGCTCAAGACAATAGGTGGAGAACCAACCCACGGTCCTGCTGGAGCATTACTGGATCAAGATGACGGAGATCTCCCATGATTTGGAGAGAGATTCGTATGTGTCCTGAGGGGAGAGACTGTTTGGCTAAAAGTCTAAAGGTCACATCATTTATTCCAAAATCTTTGTTGATTTGCACGGTGATGGTTCTTCTGGTTCTGGTTCTCAAGAGACTTGTGGACACTCCCCCAGAACCAGATAGAACATCGCGAAGATGACCGGAGAAGATGGCTCAGGACGTGACTCCAGTAACATCCTGAAGCCAGGGACTGCATTTGTTCCTATAAGGGTTCAGGATGTAGGTCCAACACCACCCTGAAACCCCATAGTAGTGTATATTTGTTGATTTTCCTTCTATTGTTGGGTTGGGGTGGGACAGTGTGCATGAGTGAATGGGGACAAGAGTAGGGCACGTTAGGGTCAGGAACACGGTATTTGTCACTACAAACCTTAGAACGGTGCAGTTCATAAGGTATGGACTGAGTGATAGTTGGTGCGGTGCTTTTCCCGCAGGTAGAATTTAGGTACTCTGACATCACCTCACACTCCAGAAATTCTGACCTGCCTTGTAAAGACCTACGGATCTGTCCATGGGAGAACTTCCTCAACGACAGAGTCTGCAATCAAGCTGAAAGAAGTGTCGGGAGAAAGTCTGAAAGGAGGCCATTACACAGGAGACTGCACCCCACAAAGAAGGAGGTGCGACGAGGTTTGGCCTAGAAGATCGAGAGTGAAGCCGTCCCAGAGTCTAAAGACGACAGTGGGAGCAGCTGGATACTTGAAGACCGACACTACATGAAGATGGAGAGTGAAGCCATCCCAGAGTCTGACCGATAAAAGACGACAGTGGGAGGAGCTGAATACTTGAAAACAGACACTAGTGAAGCCATCCCAGAAGTCTGAGATGATGATGGTGGGAGAAGATGAAGATAAAGGCGAGGACGGTTTATGTTGTGGACGGAGATGTTGGGTTACGGTGAAGTTTCCCTAACCCATGATCCAACCCCTGTTGCTCTAACCCCTGTAACCATCCTGCCCATACCTCCCTGCACCTTTGCCCTGTGGAACCTGGGCTAACCCCTGCTGCCCTGCCAGTGTCCCTGTCCATTTAACCCCTGCCATACCTCCCTGCACCCCTGCCCTGTGGTACCCCTGCACCATTTAACCCCTGCAATATCCCTCATTATCCCCTACTGTTATTTAACCCTTTGTTTCCTAGGGATAGCTAAGATTAGGCTTGGGTGGACTTTAATCTATACGTGTGTATGTGTTAGAGTGTGTTAGATTTAACTTGTGGGTGGAATTAAGTGGGATTGTGTAGTTGAGTTTTTATACTGAGGGTGTGTTATTGTATTGTTGTGCGGCTATATGTATATATATTTATATACACCAATATAAATATATAATAGATATAGTCTAAATATTAGACCATAGACGTGTTATTTTGTAATAAATCCTTTTTATTGTTTAAAATACAGTTTACATTGTCTTTGTAGTCGCCGCTATAGCTTAAGCGTGTAGGGAATAGAACAGTGTGGGAAATAAATAGGCGGAGCTAGCGTCAGCCGGTTACGCCTACTTATGAATATTAATTAATAATATTCAACAAAATATTATTAATTAATTTACCCTTTAACAATAGGGAAATTACCCGTCATTTCACCATTAACCAACAATGCGGCCGTAGGGTCTTGGTACAACAATTGGACCATCCTTAGAAAGCCCTCTCCAAACCCCATTCTTCGGATAACTGCCCAAAGGAATTCCCACTCCACCCTGTCAAAAGCCTTAGCGGCATCAAGAGACAGGATGGAGTGGGACCCCACATCACTCCCCACCTACATGTTATGCAGCACTCGCAAAATATTATGCCTTGTTGTGTGCCTGGGCATAAACCCATTTTGATCATTATGAACCAAGGAACCTATTACACCTCGCAATCTCGCAGCCAAAATCTTCGCCACTATTTTAGCATCCGCATTTAGGAGGGGTATCGGGCGATAATTCCCCAATTCTAACCTGTCTTTTCCTTCTTTAGGGATAAGCACTATCACCGCTTTGCTTAGATACCGCTGCTAATATTACTTTATGTAGGGCGGGGCCCAAGGTTCTCCGGTATCTTGAGTAGACCTCGTATGGAATTCCGTCTCTCCCGGGGGTGGACTTTTTTTTTAGTTTACCAATCACGCTCTGAATTTCATCAAAAGAGATATCCGCCTCCAACATTCTTCTCTGTTCCTCTGAAAGTCTAGGCAAGGCTATCCCATCTAAATAATCACAGATTTCCTGGTTGGAGGAGGCCAAATCTGAGTGGTATTCTTGTTTATAATAATCAAAAAATTCTAAACGTATCTTCTCCAAATCATTAATTATACTCCCACTTTGTCCCCTTATTGCATTTATATAGTGACGCGACTTCTGGCTTTGGATAATAACTGAGAGTTTCTTATTAACCATACTAGATTCGAGGTGTGTTTTAATCCCCAGAAAGTGGAGTTTTTGGCGAGCTTTTTCCAACAAAATTTTTTTATATTCTTCCCTTTCGGGTCTTGAATATACTCTATTTCTGTTGTTTGGACCGCTGTCTCTTTTATTAACTCCTCTTCCCTAAATTCCCCTTTCTTTTTCCTAATCCGCTTGGAGATTATTCCCCTCATGAAGGCTTTGGCGGCCTCCCATACCATCTCATCATCCGCAGTTCCCCAGTTGAACCCCAACATTTCCTCTGTTTCCCGCTCTATCAGCTCATCACATTTGCTTATATTAAACCAATGCGGGTTTATATTAATTTTAGGTCTAGCGGTTATCTGGTCGATCACCACTTCCAATGAAAGCATCGAGTGGTCCGACAAGTTTCTCGGCCAATAAACTACTTTCCCAATTCTTCGCAGTGCCATCTCGTTCACCAAGGCCAGGTCGATCCTGGAGAGAGTATCACTAGATTTATTATGACAAGAGAAAACCGATTTCAAAGGAAATCTACTCCTCCATACATCGACCAGGCCCAGTTCAAGACATAACCTCGCGAGAGCTGTCACCCTAACTCCTTCCTTAGGGGTCCTCTTCCCATGCCTATCCAAGTTCTCATCTAAGACGTTATTAAAATCTCCCATACATATCATCGGACAAGGCTCTTTCGTCAAAGAGAATTTAATAATTTCTTTAGAAAATATCCGAGTTATAAGGAGGGGGGATATAAACAAAAACCAATATACATTTAAATACACCCAAAAATCCATACAACACGATAAATCGGCCCCATTTATCAACCAATTTTTCTAATAACACCCAGTTTATATTCTTATTAATCAATATCGAAACACCCCGTGAATAAGACGTATAACAGGAATGATATTGATGACTCCACCATTGTTTGTGTAACAGATTTTTAGTTTCTATTGTGAAGTGTGTCTCTAATAAACAAACTATAGCTGGGGCTTGTCTTTGTAAAATTCCAAACATTGTGTGTCTTTTGATTCTGTCTCCCAAACCCCTTATATTCCATGCTAATAATTTAATTAGTGTCATTGTGTAAATTCAAATTAAAAATCCCACCTAATAAAAAACAAGTAGAAAAACCCCCCACAAAATTTATAACTGCCGACCCCCCCTAATGCCCCCCCCCCCCCCGACCCCACTCCTGGTAACCCGTTCCATCAAAACGGATTTCTTTACTTCTGAAAACTCCGTCCTCCCCCACGCACCAATACTTCACCCGGAAAGTGTAAAAAAAGCAGTCCCTTACGGACAATTTGTTAGATTAAGAAGAATCAACAATACTCAGGAAGGCTTTACGATGCAAGCGCTGGAACTTAAAAATAGATTACGTAAAAGAGGATATCCCGAAGATGTATTGGATCAAGCTCTAAATAGAGCATCCTCACTCTCTCAGAAAGAATTATTAAACCCTCATAATGGAGGAAAACGCAGAGTGGAGGAAGATGGTCAACAATTCACCTTCTCCTTTAAGTTTAGCCCAATGGCTCAGACCATTATGACAATAATATTTTAATCAACATCCACATTTCATCATTGTTCGGTTAGGTTTCTCGCCCGGTACCGGTACTCTCATTGGAATTCGATGGGCCCTCTCTATTACGAAATGTGGAGATAAACCATCACCCATCCATTCCTTCACCCAATCCTGAATAAACTTCAATGGATCTAATCCCTCACACCCCTCAGAAAGGGCTATTATTCGCAAGTTTGTTCTCCTTGAGCGGTTTTCCATATCTGTCAACTTCTTCCTTAGGGATTCCTTCTCCTTTACTAACTGGTCTACAATCTTTTTCAAACCAACCATCTCATCCTCTAGGGTCCCCACGCGATCCTCAACCTCGCCACACCTAGTGTTAATTTTTGTTAGGTCTTCACGGACTAGAGATACTTCAGCGGACACAGAACCAACCTATTTTGTCAAACCTTCAATTGCATTATTGCACTTGTGTACTCCTTGCAATATCTCAGTTAATGCTGGTTCATTGCCTACTAAATCAGTCCCATTTTGCTTGTCACTTACAACACTCTGTGTGCTTTTATTTACTGTCCGCAACCTCCCCCCTACATTGGGGGATGATAGGAATTTGTCCATTTTTGAAGCACTCCTATTATCCTTCCCCTCCTTATTTGGGCTTAAGGATTTCCTTAGTTGTCCTTAGATTCAAATTAGATTTTACAAACTATGTTAACCCTTTAGGTGTTCCACAAGAATTAAAGGAAAAAGAAGATGACATTTTAAAATTTCACCTTTTTGGCAGATTCTCCATTTTAATTAATTTATTCCTGTAACACATCAAGGGTTAACAGCCAAATAAAACTTAATATTTATAACCCTGATTCTGGAGTTTACAGAAACACACCATATGTAGTCGTAAACTGCTGTATGGGTACACGGCAGGACGCAGAAGAAATGGAGCGCCATATGGATTTTGGAGGGCAGATTTCATAGTTGTCATATGACATTTAAAGACCCCCTGATGCCCCACAAACTCCAAAAAAGTGACCCAATTTAGGAAATTATGGGATAAGGTGACACTTTTATTGGTACTATTTTGTGGAATATATGACTTTTGATTGCTCTATATTATGCTTTTTGTGAGGCAAGATAACTAGAGATGAGCAAATTTTTCAAAAATTCGATTCGGTTGGTTTGCCGAATTTTCCAAAATGTTTCGATCCAAATAAATTTGTGGCGAATCGCGTTAAAAAGCATCAGGAGACCACAGAGTGGCATGATGACAGTGTATAGGAGGTAGTGGCAGCAGCTGTAGCATCAGGACATGACAGAGTGGTACGACGACAGTGTAGAGGAGGAAATGGCAGCAGTTGTAGCATCAGGATACCACAGAGTGGCACGACGACAGTGTAGAGGAGGCAATGGCAGCAGTTATAGCATCAGGAGACCACAGCGTGGTATGAAAACAGTGTAGAGGAGGCAGTTGCAGCAACTGTAGCATCCAGAGACCACAGAGTGGCACAATGACAGTGTACAGGTGGCAGTGGCAGCAGCTATAGAATCAGGAGATGAAAGAGTGGTACAACAACAGTGTGGAGGCGGCAGTAGCATCAGGAGCAGCATACAGAGTGTCAAGACGACAGCGTGGAGGTGGCAGTGGCAGCAGCATTAGCATAAGGAGACCACCGAATCTCCTCACGCAGATTAAGGTGCTCTCTCCCCCAGGAGAGATAGTACCCCCAAACCCTGACAGGCCTCTCATCCAGTTAAGCCAGTAGTCTTTGCTCTGCACTGGTGAAGGGTAATTACCCCAAAAAAGCTTCCTGCATATGAGGTGCTAGCTTATTTAATATCCAAGTCATGTCTCAAGGCTTATTTAAAGAGCTGAATATTGACTTGGATAGCTGCCTTTCATCTGGTGGCATTAGAGGAAGAGCTTGCTAAGAGCTCATTTTCATCCCTTTTCCTCTCAAAATTCCAGAAAAGCATGAATGGCCTATAAGTCTCCTCATGCTGATTAGGGTGCTCACTCCCCAAGGACAAATAGTACCCTGAGACGAACAGAGTGGCACGACAACAGTGTAGAGGAGGCAGTGGCAGCAGCTGCAGCATTAGGAGATCACAGAGTGGCACAATGACAGAGTGGGGAAGTAGTAGCAGCATCATCAGGAGGCAACAGAGTGGCACAATGACAAAGTTTGGAAGTGGCAGCAGCAGTAGTAGCAGAATTATGAGGTCACAGAGTGGCACAACGGCAGAGTGTGCAAGTGGCAGCAGCAGTAGCAGCATCATCAGGAGGCCATAGAGTGGCAAAACGACAGAGTGTGCAGGTGTCAGCAGTAGTAGTCGAATTATGAGGTCACAGAGTGGCACAACGACAGAGTGTGGAAGTGGCAGCAGCAGTAATAGAATTATGGGGCCAGAGTGGCATGATGGCAAGGGAAAAGTTCTCATCACCACTAATGTATGTGCATGTGGAATTGACGTAGAACAAGTGTCATCCATTGTCAAGTTTGACCTGCCTGTGACTGTAGAAGGTCTGAAATATTGGCATGACGACAGTGTAGAGGAGGCAGTGGCAGTAGCTGTAGCATCAGGAGGCCATGGAGTGGCACAACGAGTGTGGAAGTGGCAGCAAAAGTAGTTGAATTATGAGGCCATAGAGTGGCACAACAACAGAGTTTGGAAATGGCAGCAGCAGTATTAGTAGAATTTCTAGGTCACAGACTGGCACAACGAAAGAGTTTGGAAGTGGCAGTAGTAGCAGAATTATGAGGTCACAGAGTAGTACAATGACAGAGTTTGGAAGTGACAGCAGCAGTATTCATAGAATTTCGAGGTCACAGAATGGAAAAACGACAGAGTGTGAAAATGGCAGCTGCAGTAGTAGCAGAATTATGAGGTCACACAGTGGCACAACGACAGAGCTTGAAAATGGCAGAAGCAGTGTGAAGGTAGACCAGTCAAAATACTGAATTTTC
The DNA here is from genome assembly GCA_900303285.1 of Rhinella marina. Classification (NCBI taxonomy): domain Eukaryota; kingdom Metazoa; phylum Chordata; class Amphibia; order Anura; family Bufonidae; genus Rhinella; species Rhinella marina. The sequence continues at coordinate 12,832 of ONZH01031053.1, forward strand.
CCCTCATAGTGTTATGTCATTTGTATATACATGTATTTAATGCTATAGAAATATATATATCTCAGCTTTGTAAATGCTTATGCAGCTGTGTAGAATGTCCTGGTATTGTGTCCAAGATGCTGCGGTGCGGTGTGTCACAAAGGAATGTGTGTATATTTATATATACTTTTTATATTATATTTTTATACTTTGTAACTTTTATAAAGCTTGCGTATAATATATGTATATATTTAACTAGTCCAAGATGGCCCCCGTACTCTTATCAAAATGACTTTTTCAGGCTAATGACGTAGAATGGAATGCAACTTCTATCCAATCAAGAATGATATTGTTTGCTATTTGCATGCTTACGCCCACCTTTCCTTTTTGTATCGAATAAGTACGTGTGTTAATAAAGGAAAAGCCCAGAGGCTGTAATGATTTTGCCACAGAAGCACGGCCAAAGGACTTAATACTGGAATCATAAGTTTGTGTTTTGTCCTTAATTATTGTGCGCACCCATGTTCAAGACAATTCGGAATGACTGACTGAATTCCAGAAAGGACAGGTTCATGTCCACCTCAACAGCAGTATTAGTAGAATTTCGAGGTCACAGACGGGCACAACGACAGAGTGTGGAAGTGGCAATAGAAGCAGAATTATGAGGTCACAGTGGCACAATAAAAGACGTTAGAAGTGGCAGCAGCCCTATTTGTAGAATTTCGAGGTCACAGACTGGCACAACAACAGCATTTGGAAGTGGCAGCAGTAGTAGAATTATGAGGCCACAGAGTGGCACAACGACAGAGTGTGAATGTGGCAGCAGTAGTAGTCGAATTATGAGGTCACAGAGTTGCACAACAACAGTGTGGAAGTGGCAGCCACAGTAGTATTTGAATTATGAGGTCACACAGTGGCACAACGACAAAGTTTGGAAGTGGCAACAGCAGTAATAGTAGAATTTCGAGGTCACAGACAGGCACAATGAAAGAGTTTGGAAGTGGTGGTAGTAGCAGAATTATAAGGACACAGAGTGGCACAATGAAAGAGTTTAGAAGTGGCAGCAGATGTATTAGTAGAATATAGAGGTCACAAACTGGCACAATGACAAAGTTTGGAAGTGGCAGCAGTAGTAGAAATATGAGGCCACAGAGTGGCACAACGACAGAGTGTGCAAGTGGCAGCAGCAATAGTACTCGAATTATGAGGTTACAGAGTGGCACAACGACAGAGTGTGCAAGTAACAGCAGCAGTCGTAGCAGAATTATGAGGTCACAGAGTGGCACAATGACAGAGTGTGCAAGTGGCAGCAGTAGTAGCCAAATTATGAGGTAACAGAGTGGAAAAACGACAGTGTGGAAGTGGTAGCCGCAGTAGTAGTCAAATTATGAGGTCAAAGAGTGGCAGAGCAACAGAGTGTGCAAGTGGCAGCCGCAGTAGTAGCAGAATTATGAGGTCACACAGTGGCACAATGACAGAGTGTGGAAGTGGAGCAGCAGTATTAGTAGAATTTCGAGGTCACAGACTGGCACAACGACAGAGTTTGGAAGTGGCAGCAGTAGTAGAATTATGAGGCCACATAGTGGCACAACGACAGAGTGTGCACGTGGCAGCCGCAGTTGTAGCAGAATTATGAGGTCACAGAGTGGCACAACGACAGAGTGTGCAAGTGGCAGCAGAAGTAGTAGCAGAATTATTAGGTCACACAGTGGAACAACGACAAAGTTTGGAAGGGGCAACAGCAGTATTAGTAGAATTTAGAGGTCACAGACTGGCACAATGAAAGAGTTTTGAAGTGGCAGTAGTAGAAGAATTATAAGGACACAGAGTGGCACAATGAAAGAGTTTGGAAGTGGCAGCAGATGTATTAGTAGAATTTAGAGGTCACAAACTGGCACAATGACAAAGTTTGGAAGTGGCAGCAGTAGTAGAAATATGAGGCCACAGAGTGGCACAACGACAGAGTGTGCAAGTGGCAGCAGCAGTAGTGGTTGAATTGTAAAGTTACACAGTGGCACAATGACAGAGTGTGGAAGAGGCAGCAGTAGTAGTTAAATTATAAGGTCCCAGAGTGGCACAACGACAGAGTGTGCAGGTGGCAGCAGTAGTCAAAATATGAGGTAACAGAATGGAAAAACGACAGTGTGGAAGTGGTAGCAGCAGTAGTAGTCAAATTATGAGATCACAGATAGGCACAACAACAGAATGTGCAGGTGGCAGCAGCAATAGTAGTCGAATATCAAGGTCACAGAGTAGAAGAACGACAGAGTGTGCAAGTGGCAGCCGCAGTAGTAGCAGAATTATGAGGTCACACAGTGGCACAAGGACAGAGTTTGGAAGTGGCAGCAGCAGTATTAGTAGAATTTCGAGGTCACAGACAGGAACAATGACAGAGTGTGGAAGTGGCAGTAGTAGCAGAATTATGAGGTCACAGTGGCACAACAAAAGAGTTTAGAAGTGACAGCAGCTATATTAGTAGAATTTCGAGGTCACAGACTGGCACAACAGAGTTTGGAAGTGGCAGCAGTAGTAGAATTATGAGGCCACAGAGTGGCACAACAAAAGAGTGTAGAAATAGCAGCCACAGTCGTGGCAGAATTATGAGGTCACAGAGAGGCACAACGACAGAGTGTGCAAGTGGCAGCAGTAGTAGTCGAATTATGAGGTCACAGAGTGGCACAATGACAGAGTGTGCAAGTGGCAGCAGAAGTAGTAGCAGAATTATGAGGTCACACAGTGGCACAACGACATAGTTGGAAGTGGCAACAGCAGTATTAATAGAATTTCAAGGTCACAGACTAGCACAATGAAAGTGTTTGGAAGCGGCAGTAGTAGCAGAATTATGAGGCCACAGAGTGGCACAATGAAAGAGTTTGGAAGTGGCACCAGCAGTATTAATATAATTTTGAAATCACAGAGTGGCACAACGAAAGAGTTTGGAAGTGGCAGCAGTAGTATTAGTAGAATATCGAGGTCACAGACTTGCACAACGACAGAGTTTGGAAGTGGCAGTAGTAGCAGAAATATGAGGTCACAGAGTGGCACAACGAAAGAATTTGGAAATGACATCAGCGGTATTAATAGAATTTCGAGATCACAGAGTGGCACAACGACAAAGTGTGCAAGTGGCAGCAGTAATAAAATTATGAGGCCACAGAGTGGCACAACAACAAAGTGTGCAAGTGGCAGCAGTGTTAGCAGAATTATGAGGTCACAGAGTGGCGCAATGACAGAATGTGCAGGTGGCAGCAGCAATAGTAGTCGAATTTTGAGGTCACAGAGAGGCAGAACGACAGAGTGTGTAAGTGGCAGCCGCAGTAGTAGCAGAATTATGAGGTCACACAGTGGCACAGCGACAGAGTTTGGAAGCGGCAACAGCAGTACTAGTAGAATTTCGAGGTCACAGATGGCACAACGACAGAGTGTGGAAGTGGCAGTAGTAGCGGAATTATGAGGTCATAGAATGGCACAACGACGGAGTGTGCAAGTGGCAGCAGCAGTAGTACTCGAATTATGAGGTCCCGGAGTGGCACAACGACAGAATGTGCAGGTGGCAGCAGCAGTCGTAGCAGAATTATGAGGTCACACTGTGGCAGAATGACAGAGTGTGGAAGCAGCAGCAGCAGTCGTAGCAGAATTATGAGGTCACAGTGGGACAATGACAGAGTGTGGAAGTGGCAGCAGTAGTAGTTAAATTATAAGGTCACAGATTGGCACAACGACAGAGTGTGCAGGAGTTAGCAGTAGTAGTCGAATTATGAGATCACAGATTGGCACAATGACAGAATGTGCAGGTGGCAGCAGCAATAGTAGTTGAATTATGAGGTCACAGAATGGCAGATCGAAAGAGTGTGCAAGTGGCTGCAGCAGTCGTAGCAGAATTTTGAGGTCACACAGTGGCACAATTACAGAGTGTGGAAGTGGCAGCAGTAGTAGTTAAAATATGAGGTCACAGAGTGGCACAACAACAGTGTGGAAGTGGTAAGCGCAGTGGTAGTCAAATGATAAGATCACAGATTGGCAAAATGACAGAATGTGCAGGTGGCAGCAGCAATAGTATTCGAATTATGAGGTCAAAAAGTGGCACAACGACAGAGTGTGGAAGTGGCAGCAGCAGTATTAGTAGAATTTCGAGGTCACAGACTGGCACAATGACAGAGTTTGGAAGTGGCAGCAGTAGTAGAATTATGAGGCCACAGAGTGGCACAACGACAGAGTGTGGAAGTGGCAGCCGCAGTAGTAGCAGAATTATGAGGTCACAGAGTGGCACAACGACAGAGTGTGCAGGTGGCAGCAGTAGTAGACGAATTATGAGATCACAGAGTACCACAATGACAGAGTGTGCAAGTGGCAGAAGAAGTAGTAACAGAATTATGAGGTCACACAGTGGAACAACGACAAAGTTTGGAAGTGGCAACAGCAGAATTAAAAGAATTTCGAGGTGACAGACTGGCACAATGAAAGAGTTTGAAAGTGGCAGCAGTAGTAGAAATATGAGGCTACAGAGTGGCACAACGACAGAGTGTGGAAGTGGCAGCCGCAGTCAAAGTCAAAGAGTGACACAATGACAGAATGTGCAAATGGCAGCCAAAGTAGTCGAATAATGAGGTCACAGTGTTGCACAACGACAAAGAATGGAAGTGGCAGCCGCAGTAGTAGCAGAAATATGAGGTCACAGAATGGCACAATGACAGAGTAAAAGTGCCAGCTGCAGTAGTAGTCAACGTATGAGTTGCACAACGACGAATTTGTGCAGGTGGCAGCAGCAGTAGTAGTCAAATTATGAGGTCACAGAGTGGCACAACGAAAGAGTGTGCAAGTGGCAACCGCAGAAGTAGCAGAATTATGAGGTCACAGAGTGGCACTATGACATAGTGAAAGTGCCAGCCACAGTAGTAGTCGAATTATGAGGTCACAGAGTTGCACAACGACAGAATGTGTAGGTGGCAGCAGCAGTGGTAGTCGAATTATAAGGTCAAAGAGTGGCACAAAACCACAGAGTGTGCAAGTGGCAGCTGCAGTAGTAGTAGAATTATGAGGTAACAGACTGGCACAACGACAGAGTGTGAAAGTGACAGCAGCAGTATTAGTAGAATTTTAAGGTTACAGACTGGCACAACGACAGAGTTTGGAAGTGGCAGTAGTAGCAGAATAATGAGGTCACAGAGTGACACAACGAAAGAGTTTGGAAGTGGCAGCAGCAGTATTAATAGAATTTCGAGGTCACAGAGTGGCACAACAACAGAGTGTGCAAGTGGCAGCAGTAGAAGCAGAATAATGTGGTCACAAAGTGGCGCAATGACAGAGTGTGCAAGTGGCAGCAGCAAGAATAGCAGAATGATGATGTCACACAGTGGAACAATGACAGAGTGAAAGTGCCAGCCGCAGTAGTAGTCGAATTATGAGGTCACAGAAAGGCACAATGACAGAGTGTGCAGGTGACAGCAGCAGTAATATTCAAATTATGAAGTCACAAACTGGCACAACAACAGAGTTTGGAAGTGGCAGCAGTAGAAGAAATATGAGTAGAGATGAGCGAGTAGTGAAATATTCGAAAGTTCGAAATTCGATTCGAATAGACCGCGAAATTCAACTATTCGACCGAATATCGAATCCCATTAAAGTCTATGGGAAAAAAATGCTCGCCACTTGGAAATCTCAATTCGACCACTTGGAGGTCACCAAGTCCACCCTGAAACCTCAGAAAAGGATGCCAACACTGCTGGAATGCAACTGGGACAGCAGGGGAAGCATGTCTGGGTGCATATAACGCGCCCAAGTCACACTATTACGCCACTATCACAGCCTCTCAACAATACACTCCAAAGACAATGTAACCTCTCTGTAAAGTGAGACCATACAAGGAAACCTTCTTTCCTCTACATTGCCATGGACCCCAAGCCAAACTAGACAAAAAAGAAGATGAAATTCTGCACCCCTTAAAATCACGTTGCCTATGACAACCACAGATGGCATAGGCAAGGGGGAAAGCAAATAGACCCCACCCCTAATTGTCATTGTGTGTGTGTGTGAGATGTGGTCAGACATGTCTTCTTTAAAATGTAAAAACAACTCAAACACATGCAGAAGCCTTAAAATGCCCAAATTGTTGGCGCTAGAGATGTCAGTGACCCGACCTGGCCCAGTGTCATGTCTAGCAGGTAAAGCAGTGGGGATGTTGAGGGATGCGTAGGACCGCAAAAGGCAGGAAGAGGCCGTGGGCTGGCCAGAGGCTCATGGAAAATTTTGTGGAGGCCCAAGAGGTGAGACGTCTTAAAAATTGTGTGGAGGCTAAAGAGGTGAGACCTCTTAAAAATTATGTGGAGGCCCAAGAGCTGAGACCTCTTAAAAATTATGTGGAGGCCCAAGAGGTGAGATCTCTTAAAAATTATGTGGAGGCCCAAGAGGTGAGACCTCTTAAAAATTGTGTGGAGGCCCAAGAGGTGAGACCCGTTAAAAATTGTGTGGAGGCTAAAGAGGTGAGACCTCTTAAAATTGTTTGTAGGCCCAAGAGGTGAGACCTCTTAAAAATTATGTGGAGGCCCAAGAGGTGAGACCTCTTAAAAATTATGTGGAGGCCAAAGAGGTGAGACCTCTTAAAAATTGTGTGGAGGCTAAAGAGGTGAGACCTGTTAAAAATTTTGTGGAGGCCCAAGAGGTGAGACCTTGATAAAATTTTGTGGAGGCCCAAGAGGTGAGACCTGTTAAAAATTTTGTGGAGGCCCAAGAGGTGAGACCTTGATAAAATTATGTGGAGGCCCAAGAGGTGAGACCTGTTAAAAATTATGTGGAGGCCCAAGAGGTGAGACCTGTTAAAAATGTTGTGGATGCCCAAGAGGTGAGACCTCTTAAACATTTTGTGGATGCCCAAGAGGTGAGACCTTGATAAAATTATGTGGAGGCCCAAGAGGTGAGACCTGTTAAAAATTTTGTGGATGCCCAAGAGGTGAGACCTTGATAAAATTATGTGGAAGCCCAAGAGGTGAGACCTGTTAAAAATTTTGTGGAGGCCCAAGAGGTGAGACCTTGATAAAATTTTGTGGAGGCCCAAGAGGTGAGACCTGTTAAAAATTTTGTGGAGGCCCAAGAGGTGAGACCTTGATAAAATTTTGTGGAGGCCCAAGAGGTGAGACCTCTTAAACATTTTGTGGAGGCCCAAGAGGTGAGACCTGTTAAAAATTTTGTGGAGGCCCAAGAGGTGAGACCTTGATAAAATTATGTGGAGGCCCAAGAGGTGAGACCTGTTAAAATTTTGTGGAGGCCCAAGAGGTGAGACCTGTTTAAAAATTTTGTGGAGGCCCAAGAGGTGAGACCTTGATAAAATTTTGTGGAGGCCCAAGAGGTGAGACCTGTTAAAAATTTTGTGGAGGCCCAAGAGGTGAGACCTTGATAAAATTTTGTGGAGGCCCAAGAGGTGAGACCTCTTAAACATTTTGTGGAGGCCCAAGAGGTGAGACCTGTTAAAAATTTTGTGGATGCCCAAGAGGTGAGACCTTGATAAAATTATGTGGAGGCCCAAGAGGTGAGACCTGTTAAAAATTTTGTGGATGCCCAAGAGGTGAGACCTTGATAAAATTATGTGGAGGCCCAAGAGGTGAGACCTGTTAAAAATTTTGTGGAGGCCCAAGAGGTGAGACCTTGATAAAATTTTGTGGAGGCCCAAGAGGTGAGACCTTGATAAAATTTTGTGGAGGCCCAAGAGGTGAGACCTCTTAAACATTTTGTGGAGGCCCAAGAGGTGAGACCTGTTAAAAATTTTGTGGATTCCCAAGAGGTGAGACCTTGATAAAATTATGTGGAGGCCCAAGAGGTGAGACCTGTTAAAAATTTTGTGGATGCCCAAGAGGTGAGACCTTGATAAAATTATGTGGAGGCCCAAGAGGTGAGACCTGTTAAAAATTTTGTTGGGACCCAAGAGGTGAGACCTTGATAAAATTTTGTGGAGGCCCAAGAGGTGAGACCTGTTAAAAATTTTGTGGAGGCCCAAGAGGTGAGACCTCTTAAACATTTTGTGGAGGCCCAAGAGGTGAGACCTGTTAAAAATTTTGTGGAGGCCCAAGAGGTGAGACCTCTTAAAAATTATGTGGAGGCCCAAGAGGTGAGACCTCTTAAAAATTATGTGGAGGCCCAAGAGGTGAGACCTCTTAAAAATTATGTGGAGGCCCAAGAGGTGAGACCTCTTAAACATTTTGTGGAGGCCCAAGAGGTGAGACCTCTTAAACATTTTGTGGAGGCCCAAGAGGTGAGACCTCTTAAAAATTTTGTGGAGGCCCAAGAGGTGAGCCATAAATATATAAATTTTTCTTATTTACGGAGCAATTCTACGGCGGTTAAGGAGGAGGAGGAGGAGGTGGAGGAGGAAATGGCACTTCATACAGATGGCACTTCACTTTTGGCTGCTTTCCACTGTTGGAGAAGCAAAGTCCGGGTCAATCCACTTGCTGTTCATTTTGATTAGCGTCAGCCTGTCGGCACTGTCGGTTGACAGACGGCTGCGCTTATCGGTTATAATGCCCCCGGCTGCGCTGAACACCCTTTCTGATAGCACGCTGGCGGCAGGGCAGGCAAGCACCTCCAAGGCGTACAGGGACAGTTCCAGCCACGTGTCCAACTTGGAGACCCAGTAAGTGTAGGACGCCGAGGGATCGGGGAGGACAGGGGTACGGTCTGCCAGGTACTCCCGCAACATCCGCCGATACTTGTCCCTCCTGCTGATAGCGGGCCCCGCAGTGATGGAAGTTGCACGAGGGGGTGCCATGAACGTGTCCCACACCTTGGAGAGTGTTCCCCTGGTGGCTGTGGGCCTGATTGATGTTGTGGGACTCTGGGAGACCCTCTCCTCTCTGCCGCCAGCGATGGTGGGTGGGAAAATCTCCATCATGTTCTGCACGAGTTCCCTCTGGTATTCCAGCAATCGATTCGTCCTCTCCTCTACCGGAATAAAAGAAGAGACGTTATCTTTATACCGGGGGTCCAGGAGTGCGAAGACCCAGTACAGTTTGTTCTCCACTATCCGGACAACACGTGTGTCCCGGGAAAAGCAGCCCAGCATGAAGTCAGCCATGTGTGCCAGACTCTGAATAGGCATGACGTCACTGCCCCCACCAGAAGGATCACTTGCCATTTCCTCCTCTTCCTCTTCCGCCTCCTCTCCGCCCCATCCGCGCTGAACCAATGGGACGCACACAGCCTGACTGCTACCCTCGCCGCCAGCATCCTCCTCCTCTTCCACAGCCACCTCCACGTCGTCCTCCTCCTCCTCATCCTCCTCCTCCTCCTGCAACTGCCACCGAGAAGCAGACAAAAGTGTGGTCTGACTGTGTAGCTCCGTTGCGTCTCCTCCTACCCCCGTCTCCTCTGCGTGCAATGCGTTCTCCCTTATTGCGATGAGTGATTCTTTAAGGACGCATAGGAGCGGGATGGTTACGCTCACTATAGCGTCCTCGCTGCTGACCTTCTTGGTGGACTCCTCAAAGATACGCAGTACATCGCATATGTCTGCCATCCATGGCCACTCGTGGTTGGCAAACTGAGGGAGCTGAGTTGGAGGCACACGTGGATTCATAATCTGGTACTCCATCAATGCTCTCTGCTGCTCACACACCCTGGCCAACATGGAATAGGTGGAATTCCAGCGAGTCGGCAGGTCGCACAACAGCCGATGTTCAGGCAAATGGAGGCGCTGCTGGAGTTTTTTTAAGCTAGCAGCAGCTACAGTTGACTTCCGAAAGTGAGCGCACAAGCGCCGCACTTTCACCAGTAGCTCTGCCAGGTTGGGGTAAGTCTTTAGAAATTTTTGGACTACCAGATTAAAAACGTGGGCCAGGCATGGTACGTGATCGAGTTCGGCAAGCTCCAGAGCCGCCACCAGGTTACGGCCGTTATCACACACGACCATGCCTGGTCCTAGCTGCAGCGGCGACAGCCACATCTCCGTCTGCTGCAATATGGCGTCCCTCACCTCTGGGGCGCTGTGCTTCCTGTCGCCCAAGCTGATGAGCTTAAGCACCGCCTGCTGACGTCTCCCCACGCCAGTGCTGCAACGCTTCCAGCTAGCGGTTGAGGGCGATGTTAAGGCAGAGGAGGAGGAGGAGGAGGAGGGGGGTTTATCAGAACCCGTGCTGGCAATCTTGGGCGGGGGTGGTAGGTAGGCCGTCTCTGTTTGCGACCCCGTCCCCGCTTCCACTACATTCACCCAGTGTGCCGTCAAAGAAATGTATCGTCCCTGGCCGCAAGCGCTTGTCCACGAGTCGGTGGTCAAGTGGACCTTTGCGCTGACTGCGTACCTCAGGGCCCGCCTGATGTTACGCGACACGTGCTGGTGCAGGGCGGGGACGGCACTCCGGGAAAAGTAGTGGCGGCTGGGGACGGAATAGCGAGGTGCGGCAGCCGCCATCAGGTCGCGGAAGGCCTGCGTCTCCACAAGCCTAAACGGCAACATCTC
>ONZH01031054.1:0-22007 GCA_900303285.1 Rhinella marina
ACTCCGGCTAGTGTGCAGCACACAAAGAATTTTGCACTGCACAGTATAATATATAACTGAGAGGAAAAACGTATATTTTCTACACTCCAGCTAGTGTGCAGCACATGACAGAATTTTGCACTGCACTGTAGTATATATAACTGAGAGGAAAAACATATATTTTCTACATTCCGGCTAGTGTGCAGCACACGAAAGAATTTTGCACTGCACTGTAGTATATATGACTGAGAGGAAAAACTTATATTTTCTACGCTCAGGCTAGTGTGCAGCACACGACAGAATTTTGCACTGCACTGTAGTATATATGACTGAGAGGAAAAACGTATATTTTCTACGCTCAGGCTAGTGTGCAGCACACGACAGAATTTTGCACTGCACTGTATAATATATAACTGAGAGGAACAACATATATTTTCTACACTCCGGCTAGTGTGCAGCACACAACAGATTTTTTCACTGCACTGTATAATATATAACTGAGACAAAACATGTATCTTCTTCACCCCAGATAGTGCGCAGCACACGACAAAATTTTGCACTGCACTGTAGTATATATGACTGAGAGGAAAAACGTATATTTTCTACACTCCGGCTAGTGTGCAGCAACACAACACAATTTGACACTGCAATGTAGTATATATGACTGAGACAAAAAACGTAGTCTTTAGACGGCGGCTATTGCACCGCAAACCACTCAATTTTTCACTGCACTGTAGGATATATAACTGAGAGGAAAAAACGTATATTTTCTACACTCCGGCTAGTGTGCAGCACACGACAGAATTTTGCACTGCCCTGTATAATATATAACTAAGAGAAAAAACGTATATTTTCTACACTCCGTCTAGTGTGCAGCACACAACAGAATTTTGCACTGCACTGTATAATATATAACTGAGAGGAAAAACGTACATTTTCTACACTCCGGCTAGTGTGCAGCACATGACAGAATTTTGCACTGCACTGTATAATATATAACTGAGAGGAAAAACGTATATTTTCTGCACTCCGGCTAGCGTGCGGCACACGATACAATTTCGCAATGCACTGTAGTATATATGACTGAGAGGAAAAACGTAGTCTTTAGAAGGCGGCTATTGCACCGCAAATCACTCAATTTTTCACTGCACTGTAGAATATATAAAAAAAGGTATTCCCTAAAATGACGCTACTGTACAGCACACTACATAATTGTTCACTGGATTGTAGTGCATAGAAATGATATAAAAAACGCTTTCCCTAGTCTGACGTTAGACGCAGAATTTTGCACTGCATTGAATAATATATAACTGAGAGGAAAAACGTATATTTTCTACACTCCAGCTAGTGTGCAACACACGACAGAATTTTTCACTGCACTGTATAATATATAGCAGAGAGACAAAACGTATATTTTCTACACTCCGGCTAGTGTGCAGCACAAGACAGAATTTTGCACTGCACTGTAGTATATATGACTGAGAGGAAAAACATATATTTTCTACAGTCAGGCTAGTGTGCAGCGCACCACAGAATTTTGCACTGCACTGTATAATATATAACAGAGGAAAAACATATATTTTCTACACTCCGGCTAGTGTGCAGCACATGAAAGAATTTTGCACTGCACTGTATAATATATAACTGAGAGGAAAAACGTATATTTTCTACACTCCGGCTAGTGTGCAGCACACGACACATTTTCGCACTGCACTGTAGTATATATGACTGAGAGGAAAAACGTAGTCTTTAGACGGCGGCTATTGCACCGCAAATCACTCAATTTTTCACTGCACTGTGGGATATATAAAAATGTATTCCCTAGACTGACGCTACTGTACAGTACACTACATAATTGTTCACTGGACTGTAGTATATAGAAATGATATAAAAAACGCATTCCCTAGACTGACGCTACTGTACAGTACACTACATAATTGTTCACTGGACTGTAGTGTATAGAAATGAGAGAAAAACGTATTTCCTAGACTGACGCTACTGTACAGTACACTAAATAATTGTTCACTGGACTGTAGTGTATAGAAATGAGAGAAAAACATATTCCCTAGACTGACGCTACTGTACAGTACACTACATAATTGTTCACTGGACTGTAGTGTATAGAAATAAGAGAAAAAACGTATTCCTTAGACTGCACTACAGATCCCAGCAAGCCAAGGTTGAGCTGAGAAAAGTCGCCTAACATGCCGGAAGAGGAAGATATCATTTCCTCGAGGATCGTGATATGCTCGTCCGAGTAGCGAGTATATGTGAATACCCTAATGCTCGAACGAGCATCAAGCTCGGATGAGCATGTTCGCTCATCTCTAGTTAGTATATAAAATGAGAATGCTTGGCCTAGGAGAAAATGTCTGTATGTGGGTAAGTAACTGGCTCAGTGATAGAAAACAGAGGGTTGTTATTAATGGCACATATTTAGATTGAGTCACTGTCACTAGTGGGGTACCACATTGGTCAGTATTGGGGCCTATTCTCTTCAATATATTTATTAATGATCTTGTAGAAAGCTTGCACAATAAAATATCAATTTTTGCAGATGACACTAAACTGTGTAAAGTAATTAACACAGAAGAGGACAGTACACTGCTATAGATGGATCTGGATAGACTGGAGGCTTGGGCAGAGAAGTGGCAGATGAGGTTTAACACTGACAAATGTAAGGTTATGCATATGGGAAGGAATAATGCAAGTCACCAGTACATACTAAATAGTAAAATATTGGGTAACTCTGATATGGAATAGGACTAAGGAATTTTAGTGAACAGCAAACTAAGCTGTAGAAACCAGTGTCAAGCAGCTGCTGCCAAGGCCAATACGATAATGGGTTGTATCAAAAGAGGCATAGATGCCCGTGATGAGAACATAGTCATGCCACTTTACAAATCACTAGTCAGACCACACATGGAGTACTGTGTACAGTTCTGGGCTGGAGAGGGTGCAGAGGAGGGCAACTAAAGTAATAACTGGAATGGGTGGACTACAGTACCCAGAAAGATTATCAAAATTAGTCTTATTCACTTTAGAAAAAAGACAACTGAGGGGAGATCTAATAACTATGTATAAATATATCAGAGGTCAGTACAGAGATCTCTCCCATGATCTATTTATCCCTAGGACTGTGACTGTGACGAGGGGACACCCTCTGCATCTGGAGAAAAGAAGGTTTGTACACAAACATAGAAGAGGATTCTTTATGGTAAGAGCAGTGAGACTATGGAACTCTCTGTCTGAGAAGGTGGTGATGGTAAGTTCACTAAAAGAGTTCAAGAGGGGCCTGGATGTATTTCTGGAGTGTAATAATATTATAGGTGATAGTTACTAGAGATGGGTTGTTGATCCAGGGAGTAATTTTGATTGCCTGATTGGAGTCAGGAAGGAAATTTTTTCCCTAAAGTGGGGAAAATTGCCTTCTACCTCACAGGGTTTTTTTTCCTTCCTCTGGATCAACTTGCAGGAAAACAGGCCGAACTGGATGGACAGATGTCTTTTTTCGGCCTTATAAACTATGTTACTATGTTACTTATTTGTGACAATTCAGTTTGGTGATTCAGAATACGGCCATTAGCCATTTTTCAGATCAGAAAACAGGAAAGATGAATAAGGACGATCACATGACCCCAGGTGGTGTGTGTGTGTATTTGCTGCCAAAAAACAAAAAAAAATTGTGGTACATTATTTTTGAAAATGTAAAGCATTCAATCCTACAGTGCTGTTTGTCTTAAAAGAGGCTGTTACCCTAGCAGCCATGTGTTTACCCATAGCCACATACAAAGTGCATCTCAATAAATTAGAATATCAGCAAAAAGTTGTTTTTTTCAGTAATTCAATTCAAAAAGTGAAACACATATATTATATAGAATCATTACAAACAGAGTGAACTTTTTCAAGTGTTTATTTATGTTAATGTTGATGATTATGGCTTACAGCCAAGGAAAACCCAAAAGTCATTATCTCAGAAAATTAGAATATTATAATAGACCAATTGTAATTTTTTTTTTAAACACATACTGTAAATGTTGGCCAAATGAAAAGTATGTATAGTAAATGCACTCAATACTTGGTTGGGGCTCCTTTTGCATGAATGACTGCATCAATGCGGCGTGGCATTGAGGCGATCAGCCTGTTGCACTGCAGAGGTGTTATGGAAGCCCAAATTGCTTTGATAGCAGCCTTCAGCTTGTTGGGTCTGGTGTCTCTCTTGACAATACCCCATAGATTCTCTATGGGGTTAAGGTCAGGTGAGTTTGCTGGTCAATCAAGCACAGTGATACAGTGAACCAGATATTGGTACTTTTGGCAGTGTGGACAGGTACTAAGCTTGTTGGCAGAGGGAAGCGCTCTAAAATTTCCTGGTAGACGGCTGCGCTGACTTTGGTCTTGATAAAACACAGTGGACCTACACCAGCAGATGACATGGCTCCCCAAACCATCACTGATTGTGGAACTTCACACTAGAACTGAAGCAACCACTCTGGGACCTTGATTTCCAAATGTAATACAAACAAACAAAACAAAAACAAACTTTCATCTGAGAACAACACCTTTGACCACTGAGCAACAGTCCAGTTATTTTTCTCCTTGGCCCTTGTAAGACGCTTCTGACGTTGTCTATTGGTCATGAGTGGCTTGACACATGGAATGCAACACTTGTAGCTCATGTCCTGGATACATTTGTGTGTGGTGGCTCTTGAAGCACTAACTCCAGAAGCAGTCCACTCCTTGTGAGTCTACCCCAAATTTAGTAAAGGCCTTTTCTTAACAATCTTATCAAGGCTGCGGTTCTCCCTGTTGCTTGTGCACCTTCTTTTACCACCCTTTTTCCTTCCACTCAACTTCCCGTTAATATGCTTTGACACAGCACTCTGTGAACAGCCAGCTTCTTTAGCAATGACCTTTTGTGGCTTACGCTCCTTGTGGAGTGTGTCAATGACAGCCTTCTGGACATCTATCAAGTCAGCAGTCTTCCCCATGATTGTGTCGCCTACTGAACCAGACTAAGGGACCTTTTTAAGGCTTAGGAAGCCTTTGCAGGTGTTTTGGGTTAATTGTTCTAATTTTCTGAGATAATGAATTTTGGGTTTTCCTTGGCTGTAAGCCATTATCATCAACATTAACATAAATAAACACTTGAAAAAGTTCACTTTGTTTGTAATGATATAATATATGTGTTTCAATTTTTGAACTGAATTACTGAAAAAAAAAACTTTTTGATGATATTCTAATTTATTTAGATGCACGTCTATATGCTGTCCATTTAAGATTACTAATGCTGCCTTGAAGTGAGTTCTATACTGTCATAGGAGCCCCTAGAATGTCATACACAACTTTTCAAGTCAATTGGAGCACTTTCAGTTTGGGTTGAAATTATTTAGACCCAAATTGCCCAATAGTTTCAGCTAAAACAATTCCAAATTAAATTTTAAGAAATTTGCTCATCTCTACAGATGAGTCTTTTTTTAACCCATACACTCTGCCTGGCAGAGGGTTCCCTCTTCTCAGAGAACACTCAATGTACCATTGCATACTGTTTTGTGGAGATATTCTCTACAAGCATGGCGGCACTATATGTAAGTCTGGGGTCTAAATTACTTTAAGAATCTAGTTTAGGGTATTATTAAAGGGAGTCTGTCATCAGTTTTAGCCATGCAAAGATGTTGATAGAGCTAAATATGGGCCAGATAAAAAACATTGAGGAACATTTATTATTAGGACTACTGTGAATATGAACTTTTATTTTTCTGGGAACTGCTTTCACAAGTGCCATGAGGGGCAGTGATACACTGAGAAGTGCTATCTGCTCTCTGCTACATTACAACAAATCCAGTACCCACCCAGAGATCTCCCCAAGGCCTCCCGACTAGAACAGCTGATTCTTTGCTCTGATAAAGGGCTTTTAAAAAGCATTTAATGTCAGCAGCAGTGTGAATATTACTGAGTACTGCTTTCACAAGTGCTATGAGGCACACTTATGATGATAAGTATTGTATGCTAGGCAACACTGCTCTTGCTTTCTGGGAAGAATAGGCACAAATTTTCATATCTTACTTCTGCTGGCATTAGACAGGATATCCGACATTTTCATTTTTGTCAGGCATGCTAATTTTCATACCTTTGGGTTTCTTCGAAATAAATTCAAATTAGCTTTTCCTGCAAAAAAGAGCACTAATCTTATCTCATGCCAGCCAAACTAAAATGTGAATTTGCATATATTCTTCCTAGAAACCAAGAGTAGTGTCACCTGACATACAATACTCATCATGCTTATTTTTGGTCTCCCTAATGATAAAGAGCACCACAAAGAGTACCCTCCCAAGGCCAGTAAGCCAAGCAATGCAATTTTCTCTTGAGACATTCTGGTCCTCTTGTTATTCTGCAAAGAAAGCTAGATTGCATGTCTTATTTAAAGAAGTATAATCCTTGGTGGGATAGTCTAGTTTTAGATAGAAAATTAGGTTGCATGTATTTCAGCTGAATACTTTGCAATTCATTTCGGACAAATAAAGAGACATCTGCATGTGAAAAACATGTATAATTCAGCTTTCTTTCCAAAAGGATTTAAAAAAGCTGAGTGTTTCATAACTACAGCATATATTTCGAGTCACTGCAGAGCCTTTTATGTTAAATAGCTTAGGCTGGGTTCGAAACGGACAAAAACGGAAGGAAAAACAGCACAATGGATGCTCAAAATTAGGTATCTGTTTTCTTTTTCACTAGCAGAAGGACCCCACTTCACCCAGGTATATTTAATCTATTTCATTTAATGTTTGTGTGTGTTTCGTTAAAAGATATTGAGAGTGACCTCTACAGTGCCTGCCCCTTTAACAATGACCTCCACAGCAGCCTGCCCCTTAACAGTAACATCCACAGCACCCTTCCCTTTAACTGTGACCTCCACAGCAGCTAGGGTGACCACTGTCTTGACTCCAGAAAGCCGGACCTCACCAGCCATGCCACCAAACGTGAAACCACACCCCCTGTCCCCATGAAGCCACACCTCTAAACATGAGGCCATGCTGCTGCCTCTGTGAAAGAACAGAGGAGAAGCTGTCTGAGCGTGAGCTACTTAAAGGGTGGACATCTCGGCGTCCGTCTAGGCACTGCGCCGGACGGAGAACAGGGAGCCTGAAAACCGGACTGTCCAGCCTAAAACCCTTGGGTGTCCAGACGTCTGGTTTTAGGCTGGACAGTCCGGTTTTCAGACTCCCTGTCTTCCGGCGCAGGGCTTGGACGGACACAAGCATGTCCTTTTGAACAGCTCACTCTCAGACAGCAGCACTGTGCAGTCTGAGCATGAGCTGCAGGGAGAAAGTCACCCTCCCTCTCACCCCTGCAGCTGACAGAAGTTGATTTTTATCTTCATTTTTTCAATCCCAGTCAGCTGCGGAGGGGGAGGGGCGTGGCCTGCCCAAGTCGGGGGTGTTGGCTTAGTGGGACCTGGGAGTAGGGCTTTTAAGTCTTTCTTTTGAGGGTGGCCTGAATTATAGGTCGATGCCATGGTAATTTTTGAGGAAACACAGTGGGTAGCAGTGGAAGAAAACATCTTTTGTTACTACTGAACGGTAAATATGTGAAATTTACATTATATTAGGTAATTATTGATGATGAGTTAGTCTAAAACATAAGTTCTATTTATGGTAACCAGAATACCCCTTTAACAGTGTCATCCACAACGCCCTTCCCCTTTAAAGCAGAGCTACAGCAGTGAAGGAAAATGGCTCGGTTGTTATGGAAACCTGGTATGAAACAGAATGTATGTGTTTGTGTGGAGACTAATGGCCTGAGAGCTTCTATTGGCTGATAAGGGTCATGTGTCTAGGCTTCTATTGGCTAATGCTTTTTTTGGGGAATATCTCAGGAACGGTATGTTCTGGAGAGCTGAGACCCGTTCTAAAACCTTCCGGACACCTGATGTGCCTGTGTGCCAAATTTCGT
This sequence comes from Rhinella marina, assembly GCA_900303285.1. Taxonomy (NCBI): domain Eukaryota; kingdom Metazoa; phylum Chordata; class Amphibia; order Anura; family Bufonidae; genus Rhinella; species Rhinella marina. The sequence continues at coordinate 7,933 of ONZH01031054.1, forward strand.
GATTGTAACTGCGACGGTGCAGATTCCTTTAGCGGACATACGCACATACATACATACATACACTCAGCTTTATATATTAGATGTTCTTCTGATGGATCAAAAGAACAGAAAACAAAATGGTCATGTGAACCCGGCCTTACGCTGTCTTACATCTGCAACTAGCTCTTTCAGGGCAAAAGCCAGATAGGAAAGCAGATAATGTCAGCTAGTTGAGGCCTTGGAGGAACTCTATCTCTCTCTCTCTGTCCCTATCTCTGTCTTTCCTCTGGAGTCTTAAATAATTTAGGGGTTTGATTTATTTTTGAGGCCTAGTTTGGAAACTGAATTAATGTATGGATCTGATCTGGGTCATAATCAGTTTTTAAGTTAGTCTGGAGTCTGATTTAATTTACATATATTATCTAGGGTATATATTTATTTTGGGGCCCTCTCTGGGGTACTGTATTTCTTTTAGTCAGTAGTCTTAAATAATTGAAGGGTTTGATTTATTTTTGGGGTCTGGTTTGGGGACTAAATTAATGTATGGGTCTGATCTGGGTAATAATCAGTTTTGAAGTTAGTCTGAAATTTGATTTCATTTACAGGTCTTGTCTAGGGTATACTTACAGTTTTGAAGACCAGATTGCAACAATATGGCTGTCACTGCTGATATACCATTTTCTTATCCATTCTGGATGTATAACTTCACACAGATGCAGCTACTTCATATGAGAAGGTGATTTGTTGATGATAAGTAGACATATAGATAATTCTCATTATATATCCACTTTGGGAAATATCATGTGGGGAGGGACTCTGTCCCTATCAGTCTAATGGTCTCTGCCTAAAAGCCAAGGGAAATATAGAAAAATATAAAACAGTAAGTGGTGCTATACAGATATATTTTATTGAATAACTCAGTGGCTACACAACATTTTTAATTACATGAAAATATAAAAGTATTCAGATCCTGGTGCTGGTTTGAAAACTGTAGACTATTTTTCATAGGACAACCCATTTAAGGGGTTTAGTAATGAATGAGTTTGAATTAATTTAGGAGTCCAAATTAATGTAGGGTTTGGTGTCTTAAGTAACTTAGAGGTCTGCTAAGGTTTGAATTAAATGTTTTCTAGAATTCTCTAGTTACATTTTCATCTGTATCTCCATGTTCATGTACTATTATTTTGTCCGGATTTGAGGATATTGGGCATCGTTCTATGCAGAGTAGTTGTGGCACCTGGGATAAAAGAAGTCAAGGTAATGGTGGAAGCAACAGAATAGCTGTGTTAAAAATGGATGTTTGTGATGCTACTTGCAATTAGGTTAGGTATTGTTGAAGTGAATCTGCAAACTGCGCAGTCATCAGGAGAATATGCCATGACCTTTTCATTTGTGAAGGTCCAACCTCTTAGACCACTACCATTCCTGAAAATGAAGGGACTGCAGCAAGTATTTATCATTGCATCCAATTCCAAAGTTTTACTCTGACATATTGGCCACTTGACTGTGCCGGTGAACTATAGCCTGCATCATTCACTTTTCCTTTGCTTTCACTTGCAAAGGCACATCAATACTGGAAAAATGGTTGAGAAAATAATATGTGGCATGCAAATATTGTTGGATCATGGCTAGGGTTTCCTAAGTTCATTTTAATACTCTAAAGATGTAATAATTTGTTTCCCATTTATTTGCACATCAGTGGTCATAACATTTTTATTTTTTAACTTGTGTTCCCACCTCTAGGAAACAAAATAAAAAATATAGGGAGAATTAATAAACTATGCAGCTCTCCCTCCAGCATTATTGGCAAGGAGGTTTACTTGCTTTATTTTATCCTCATCAGCGTGTGTTAACGAGAAGTTGCAGATAAATCATTGTTACTTATTAAGGTACAGTATATTTGTAAATTATCATGTGGCAGGTTTATTGTACAGGGTGAGTCAAAAGTCGCAGGATACCCTTTTATTTCAAACGAGAAAATGAAATATCTGATTACCCCAGCAAGTAATGGGTGAGGGAGTCTATCTTTTAGGCTATGTCCGGAACATGACTTGCCATCTTGAAAGCCGTCGTATTGGATCAAGGGCAAATAGTAAGGGGGTCATGTAGCATATCAAAGTAGACCAATTTCCGTAATTAGATTTGTAATATCTCTTGAGGTTCAAAAGTTATCAACATAGAAGGAATGGGATAAGCAACTTAATTAGAGAATCACACATTACACTGGTAAGTGCAATGTTCTTCTGTGGGCATATTTATCTGGGCATATTAGGTGAATAGTAGAGCTGTCATACTGCTATCCCAATTCTACAATCTATTATTATACCAAGAGATAACATTTTCCTCTCACAATAGCAGTAAACTGGCAATGGTTTCCCTATCTACATAACAGTTATATGTTCTGCTAAAGAATAACAATATTTTGTATTTAATTGTAATTGATATAGTAGTGCTAAAATTAAAAAGAAAAACATCCAAAAACTCTAAATACATTTCTATGAAATATATTGAGCTAAAAAAATACTCCTTTCTGATGGAAGTGTACCTTTAGGATACGGTCACATGGTAAGGTTTCTGCATGTAGTTTTGGTAGCCAAAAACAAGACTGAATTAAATAAGGAGGATACCTCATATCTGTCTATTTATACTTTATTTCCTTTTATTATCCACTTGTGATATGCATGCAGAAATCTTACAGTGTGGCTGTACCCTTAAAGTTTTCCTTTTTTTAGTTCCACTCCTGTATTTGGCTAAAAAAAAAAATGTTTTCCGCATCCCCAGTGTCTGCAGCTCCAGGATTCCCTGCAGTGCAGATACTTTGCTCTCTGACGCTTCATTAGCCGGCTGTTTCCTGGAAGGTTCTCCTGATCTAATCCAAATTTTATCCCACAGCAAAATAATACGATCTTTCATCAAATTGATAATGGGAAATAGAAAGTTATTTAAAAGCAAATGACACTACTGCAATAGACATACCAGGGAGAATATTGAGATGGTGAGAAATGGCTTTCCCCTGAGGGATAAAAACATGGAAACTTAACATATTTCTATTCCCTCATAGTAAAAAGGAACTTTATAAACAACTTCTGTTACTGAAATAGGACCTGAACTATGTAATTCACAGCAAGAAGACCATTTAGTGATATTTCTAGCACTAAATTCCATCACCGACAGAAAATATCACTGTTGGTGTTGAATGTGATTAAGTGCTAATGAATATGCTTTTAGACTGCCAAAAAACCCACAAAACAACTTGATTATTTGAGAGAAATACATATTAAAAAATTAGAGTTTTACAGCTGTATGAATAAGGCCTTGTTATGAGGTTGATAATAAGGTTTTTCATTATCTAAAGAAGAAAATCTATAATTTTCTAATAGAAATCCTATGTTTATCCCTCAGAATTGTAAGGTCTCTGATAGAGATGAACAAAGTTTTGAAAAATGCAATTATGCAGCTTCATCGAAGTTCACCAGGAAATTCGATTCAATCCAAATTCATTTAAAACAAATCACTATAAATCTGATATACCCAGCCCAATCTGTCTTATCCTATTCTTACAAAGAAAAAAAGAGAAATTTCAGTCAGCACATCCCAGAGTGCAGGTGCTGGTTGCTATGGCTAAATACATGTCAAAGGAAAATACATAGAATGCAACCGCACACTGCTACCAGATAAAGCACAAAATGCCATAGTGATATAGAATATTCCAAAGGTCATGCTATGCTTGTTTGATCAATCAGAGACTCTTGGCAAATATATTTTGTACAAAATTATCTGAGCCCATTCACCGAATCGTCAAGGTGTTCTCTGCAGAATGGGAACCTAACACTATCTCCTACCTGTTATGTGCCAGACATGGCTTCCATATAATCAGGGGGTGTTTTGTTCCACATGCATGTAGTATCCACTCTGCCTTTTGCCATTTCTGGTGCTTCAAAGGCCTCCCCTAGTTCAGGAATGCAGATACTAGCATGCATGCCAAATCACTCGGCTTTATAGTTGCACTGATTAAAAACAACCTGTGGGGCAAATGGGCTGGTCAGGAGTGCATGACCAAATGGAGTAGCCACACCTCCAGTACAAACTTACAAAGAAAAAAAGAGAAATTTCAGTCAGCACATCCCAGAGTGCAGGTGCTGGTTGCTATGGCTAAATACATGTCAAAGGAAAATACATAGAATGCAACCGCACACTGCTACCAGATAAAGCACAAAATGCCATAGTGATATAGAGTATTCCAAAGCTCATGCTATGCTTGATTATATGGAAGCCAAGTCTGGCACATAACAGGTAGGAGATAGTGTTAGGTTCCCATTCTGCAGAGAACACCTTGACGATTCGGTGAATGGGCTCAGATAATTTTGTACAAAATATATTTGCCAAGAGTCTCTGATTTATCAAACAATGCTAGTATCTGCATTCCTGAACTAGGGGAGGCCTTTGAAGCACCAGGAATGGCAAAAGGCAGAGTGGATACTACATGCATGTGGAACAAAACACCCCCTGATTATATGGAAGCCAAGTCTGGCACATAACAGGTAGGAGATAGTGTTAGGTTCCCATTCTGCAGAGAACACCTTGACGATTCAGTGAATGGGCTCAGATAATTTTGTACAAAATATATTTGCCAAGAGTCTCTGATTTATCAAACAAGCATAGCATGAGCTTTGGAATACTCTATATCACTATGGCATTTTGTGCTTTATCTGGTAGCAGTGTGTGGTTGCATTCTATGTATTTTCCTTATCCAATTCTTCCCACTTGGTGGCCCAATCTCAGTGTAAAAGCTTCAAACGTAAATTGCAGGGAGAATGTAGGGAGACTGCTGGGAGAATGTATCGCCGTGTACATCAGTGATCAGTGCACCAAGATTCATGGCCAATCCCTTCTGTTAGCTGTACATTTACTGTCCATCAATATTACTGGTCAAAGTTACTGTCAATTGGGGAGGGTGGCAGCAGCAGCAGTGGCAGTAAGGCTGTGTTCACATCACCATTTATTTTTCCTTTCTTCTGATCCATAAGAACAAAAGAACAAAAAAAAAACAAAAAAAAAACTGATCCTGTATTTTGAGCATCTGTAGTGCCTCTATCACACGGCCAGTATAAAGATAAAATATACTGGAAATATTTGCATTTCTTCTGTGCTTTGAACGCACTCCTTTAGGCTTAGAAATGCAGGTCAAATACTGACCAAATACTAACCATGTGAAAGAGGCCTTACGAATGCTCAAAATACAGGATGCTTTTTTTTTTGTTCTTCTGATGGATCGAAAATGAACGGTGATCTAAACAAAGCCAAACAGAGACAAAAGTGGACCCATAACAGAGTGGGAAGGGGGGTAAGCAGCAGTGGCAGTATCAGTGAGAATAGTGGCCCCATGACAGAGTAGGGATGGAATGCAACAGCAGTGGCAGGAATAGTGAGAATAGTGGCTCCATGACAAAGTGGAGAGGGGAGGGAAGCAACAGTGACATACAGTGCAAGATATTGGCAGATCACAGTAGTGGCAGAACAACACCAGTGTGATAGCAAGGGCTAGTGGTATGCATATACTTGTAACATGTATATATCAGTTGGCCAATAAGCCCCATTGTAGGAATGGCATTAGAGGCTTTAGCAAGGTGGCATCAGGTGGGTGCTCATTAGAGACTCCAGACTGAAGTTGCTGCTTATGGGGCTGGTGCTCTTGCCCCTTCCCCCACCAGTCATGGCAGTGGAGCATGAGCGCTGAGGGTCCCCCCAGTCAAACCTTCCTGAGGACGGGCGATGGTGCTCAAAGGCAGTGACCGACTGACTACACAGCATGTCTCTATAGTAGTCAATGTTTGCTTGGGACTCTCTACCTTGGGTGGGCACAAGCCATCAGTTCTCTGAAATGTGCATAGTCAACTAAATGGAAAGGGAGGGACTGTAGTGCCAGTAACTTGGCCTAGGTGCACATTCAGCTTCTGCGCTGTTGGATGTGTGCACGCATACTGTTGTCTTTTCGCAATGGCCTCTGTGATCGATTGCTGTCGAAAAAAGCGATGAGGAGCAGGAGAAGGAGCATCAGGAGCAATAGACAACATTGAAGTTGATGGGAAGGAATAACAGCTTCCTTCTACTGATGAGCCCTGACTGCTTGAGGGGGAAGACTGGTGGGAGATGTAGCGGTTGCGGCATTTGGCTGTAACACTAAATGATTGGTACTGATTTACTTTATGGTGACGCTCCATGTGTTGACGCAGGGTGTCCAAAATTCAAAAATTAGCACCTTGGCCATGCCTCACCTTCTGTCCACACAATCTGCATATCACCACTCTGACGCTCCCCAGTGACTTGGTAAAAAATTTACACTATGCAGAGTATTTTCCTTCCACCACTGCGTTTTGCCTGCCTGCCACTGATTTTATGAACCCATGCACTGCTAGTTTGTTCCTCAAAGGTATAATCCTGAGTAACAGACGGTGTACCCCTCCCGTGTTTTGGTCTCAATCTCGTACTGCTTCCAAACTGCTATCTCGCAAGCATGCTGCCAACCTGATGACTCCTCTTCACCTGGCTCCCACTTGTGATTGGTTACATTATTATCTACAAATGTGTGGTCCTCACTTGTGTCACCCTCACCTGTCTCTTATGCATGTCCCTGTACTCTCGCTACATGTGCTCCCACACAATTGTCATTATCGGTAGTTGCACGCCTAAAGGAGTCTGCAGCAGACCTCTTCCGCAAGTTTAGGCTGGCTTGTAGCTGTTGACTGTACTCACAAAATTCATTGTTGCTTAAAAGTGGAGCAGAGCCAGTAGCTACCATTACTTGGTTAACAGACGGAGGAGCAAAAGCAAGAGGCAGGTTCTGGACTGGTGAGGGCATAGAGGCAGTTCCTGGGCCATGCCAACTAATCGTGTTGTCCGAGAAACCTACCGATTCCTGACTTCTAAGATAGAGGTGCAGAATCAATGGCAAACACAGAAATCTTCTTTTCCAATGTACTCGGAGACAATCCATGCATACGTACAAACTGAGCATCAATCAAGTTCACCCCTGCCCCGCTGTCAATAAACACCTCAATTCTCACAACCTTTGACTCTAGCGCCAACTCGGCAGTCAGAAGAAAACGGGTAATACAGGATGAAGACAAATGCACATTTTCAGTTTCGCTACCCACCTCACCAAGAGTGAGATGAGAATTCAACGCTCCATTGTGTTTTCTCTCTTTTAGAGACTGAATTCATGGACATACATTGATAAAGTGTCCTTTCTGACCACAGAAAAACACACACCCTTTTTACAGTATTACCAAAATGCTTAAGAGTTGAAACAGGAGTAGCTCCCCCTAACTGCATAGGTTCGTCCCCTGACATCAACCTAGGGGAATTTTCACCCAAAGTGTCATAGGAAGACAGTACACTACGTGATAGTACGTCCTAAGAGCTGGGGCCCCTAGATCGCTCTCTCAGGCGCCTATCCATGCGTACAGCAAGAGACATAGCGGCTTCCAAAGACACAGGGGTTTCATGAAAGGCCAAAACGTCCTTCAGCCTCTCTGATAAGCCTTGACAGAATTGGCTACGTAAAGCCGGATCGTTCCATTCAGTATTGGTCGGCCACCTCCAGAACTCCAAGCAATAGATCTCAACCGAGCGCTCACCCTGACGAAGGTCACGTATCTGGGTCTCAGCCAGGGAGATACGATCCGGGTCATCATAGATAATCCCTAAAGCCTTGAAAAATTCATCTACCGACTGGAAAGACTGCGATCCGGTCGGCAGAAAAAAGGCCCATGACTGATCATCCCCTTTAAGCAGCGAGATGACCACACCAACCTTCTGCTCCTCATTACCAGAAGAATGTGGACGCAGTCTGAAATACAATTTGCACGCCTCCCTGAATAGAATAAAATTATCACTTCCTCCAGAAAATCTATCCGGGAGGGTGACCTTAGGCTCCAAACAGGCCTGACACCCAACACCCCCAGAACCACCAGCCTGTGGACTCTGAATCTGGTTGCGGATTTCAGCCACCTCCAAGCAGAGTCCCTGCAGCCGGTCAGCAAGTGCAGCAATTATATCCATGTCAGCACAAAAATGACATTAATTTTTGTTCGGCGGTTTATAATGTCACGCTCTGGTGTGGAGGGTATAGCCACACCAAGCGTAAGAGGGAAGGGAAAAGACCAAACAAGGGAAATGGTCACCTCCTGCAGGAATCCCTGAAACTAGGCCCTGGCTGACTACAAGTATGAACAGGCCTTAGTCGTAGGAGAGTGCATACACAGGAACCTAATAACAAACTAACCCTATACAACCCTGCAGCTAGTGACAGGAGAAAGAGTAAACCTGTTCCTCCAAAAGGACGGACGAACAGGAAACTCCAGAAGGCAAAACCAAAACAGGAAAACGTAGGATAAACACAATAGGGAGAATAACACCTATCTTAAAGGGTTATTCCCATCTTGGACAATGGGGGCATACCACTAGGATATGCCCCCATTGTCCTATAGGTGCAGGTCCCACCGCTGGGACCTGCACCTATATCGAGAACGGGGCCCCGAAAGTGAAGGAGGGCGCACGGCGCATGCGCGGCCACCCTCTATTCATTTGTATGGGGCCGCCGAAAATAGCCGAACGCTGGCACGGCTATTTCCGTTGGCTCCATAGAAATGAATGGGAGCGCATGCACAGCCCAGCTCCCATTCATTTGTATGGAGCCGACGGAAATAGCTGAGCCAGTGCTCGGCTATTTTCGGCGGCCCCATACAAATCTATGGAGGGCGGCCGCGCATGCGTGGTGCGCCCGCCTTTACTTTCGGGGCCCCGTTCTCGATATAGGTGCGGGTCCCATCGGTGGGACCCGTACCTATAGGACAATGGGGGCATATCCTAGCGATATGCCCCCATTGTCCAAGATGGGAATAACCCTTTAATGCAGATACTGCAGCAACCGGATCTCAGCTGAGATCCACACCAAACACAACAATGACAGCAGAAAGTATAAACCACAAGGAATACTGGGAGAGGAAGGGGTAAATAGGGGAAAGATAATTACCATACCCACAACAGCTGAGGGGAAGGGGTGTGGTAAACAGCAACCAAACCTAGAGGAAAACATGTCGAATTATGTCACTTTTGAAAGTCTAGCCGAACGCCTGCAACCTGACGCAAGTACGTTCGTGACACCTCGGCTTCCATAGAAGGAAGTTCCTGATGTCTCTGCAAGGCATTGGGCTGCCTTCTCACCTATTGGGTCCTCGTCATTGAAGCGTGGGGACCCAAAAAAGATTCTTGCCCACCTCAAACACTTTCTATGCCACGGTCAGCACTGATTGAGGCATAGAAAGGGATACAGCAGGGGCCCGTCTATCAGTGACTGCCAGGACCCTACACAGAGCAGTGCCCCCCGATCAGCATGACGTAATAGTATGTCAAAATGAGGAAAGTCACCTCCCGTTATAATGTACTATTACGTCATATGTTGGAAAGAGGTTAAAAGACAGCAAAGAATCTCTGCCAATTTGCTGTGCTAAAATAATGCAGTGCTCGTATTGCTGCTGTGCTCTCTCTCACTCATCAATGTACTGAGGGGAGGGGTTGTGAAGAGACCAGAACTTCATAGTGAAGCACCTTTTATTATGATAGCTTCTGGTGTAAATACTGATGAATTAGCCAGGGCCATTGGCCCAGCTTTTACAAAGCTCTTAATCCACCATTCCCATGGCCCCTTTTCGTAAGCTTGGCGAGGGCGGCGTAAAATGCAGATTGTGACTATAAAAGTTGCAAATACATTGAAACATCACAAATCTGGCCACTTTTCTATGCCAAAAAGAGGCGTAAGGGGAATAATAAATTCCCCCCAAAATGTTTGCCCCAGATACAGTACAACAATTATAGAAAATACACTTGTAAGCTATAGAAAAAATATTTTCAATTTTTTCTGAATATCTTAAAAACTGAGAGTTAAAAATGATAATCTGTTATTTTTGATTAATGTTAAGGGGGATCTAAACCTCTGATGAAACCACAAAGCTGCAGCAACATTTCACATATCATTCTGCATCATCCCCTTTTTTAGTGTGCAGAGTACGGATCGCAGGGCCGGACTGGCCATCTGGCCGAACGGGCATTTGCCAGGTGGGCCGCTCCATATTTTAAATAAGTGGGCCGTTGTGAGGTGGCTACTGAACTCAATTGTATCTGCATCCACTAGATGCAGATACAATTGTGCCTGCAGTAGCGAGCGCCGGAGGAACAAGGGAACCTCTGGTTCCCTGCTCCACTATTCCCGTTGGCCGGCGCACTCATGTGATGTAGGCAGGCGCGATGACGTTATCGCGCCACCTGCGACGTTCCTCATGAGCAGACCCGCCAGAAGAGGCCAGGTCTGCATCGTGGGACCGCGCCTGGACAGGTAAGCATAAACTGCCCTCTCCCTATGCAGCACTAACCCTAATACTGGCCCTTCCTCCCTATTACAGACCCTCAATACTGGCCCCTGACCCCAATACTGCCCTGCCTCCCTATTACAGACCCTCTATACTGGCCCCTGACCCCTAATACTGGCCCTGCCTCCCTATTACAGACCCTTTATACTGGCCCCTGACCCCTAATACTGGCCCTGCCTCCCTATTACAGACCCTCAATACTGGCCCTACCTTACCCTAACCCTAATACTGGCCCCTGACCCCCAATACTGGCCCTGCCTTACCCTAACCCTAATACTGGCTACTGACCCCCAATACTGGCCCTGTCTTACCCTAATACTGGCTACTGACCCAAAATACAGGTACTGACCACTAACCTTGGACCCCTAACACTGATACTGGCCCCTGACCCCCTAGTATTGACCTCTAATACTGGCCATGTCCCTAACCCTAGTACTGACCCCTAACCCTAATACTGACCTCTAATACTGTCCCTAACCCTAATATTAACCGCTAACCCTAATATACTGTACTGACTCCTAATACTTTCTCTAACTCTAATAGTACGCCATACTGACCCCTAACCCTACTACTGACCACTAACCCTAAAGCTACATTCACATGACCATATTTGTTTTGCGCTCCACAATTGCGGATTTTGTGGAACACACATGCCCAGCCCTATAATAGAAATGCCTGTTCTCATCTGAGATTGCGGTCAAGGATAGGACATACTCTATCTTTTTTGCAGGGCCGTGGACTACGGATTTGCGGGCCTAATGAAGTGAATGGAAATATGATTATGTGAGTGTACCCTAGTGCTGTCTCTGACCCCAATACTGGCCCCTAACTGATACCTACCCCAATCCTAATACTGGCCCTAAGGGTGCATTCAGACGACCATATTTCTGGGTCTGCATCCGTTCCACAATTTTGCGGAATGGGTGTGGACCCATTCATTTCAGCGGGGACGCAAAAGATTCTGACATCACACAATGTACTGTGCACATCCGTAGTTCTGTTCCATGGCCCCACGAAAAATATAGAGCAAGTGTCCTATTCTTGTCCGCAAAAATAGGCACTTCTATATAGGGCTGGCACTGTGCGTTCTGCAAAATGTGTTTTGCGGATCCACAATTTGGGGACTGCAAAACACTTTCGGTCGTCTGAATGTAGCTTTATGCTAATACTGGCCCCTAACCCCAATACTGGCCCCTAACCCCAATACTGACCCCAAACCCCAATACTGGCCACTAACCCCAATACTGGCCCCTAACCCTAATACTAACTCCTAATACTGACCTCTAACGCTAATACTGGCCCTAATATACTAACACTAATACTAATCCTATCCCTAAAACTGACCGGAACCTTAACTACAACCCCCAATACCTCACATACCTCACAGTAACCATAATATATGACTGTCCACATATATCTGTACATACTGCATCTTTTATACCTCACACCTGACACATAGTATACAGCAGCATACTGATACATCAGGTACAAGGTATAATAATGCAATGGGTAAATGTATAACGTATATACAGCAGTGTAATGATATGTGAGGTAGGAGGTATAATAGATGTAGTGTGTACAGATATATAGTATATACAGCAGTGTACTGATATGTGAGGTATAAGGTATAATAGATGTAGTGTGTACAGATATATAGTATATACAGCAGTGTAATGATATGTGAGGGAGGAGGTATAATAGATGCAGTGTGTACAGGTATATAGTATATACAGCAGTGTACTGATATGTGAGGTACGAGGTATAATAGATGTAATGTGTACAGATATATAGTATATACAGCAGTGTACCGATATGTGAGGTAGGAGGTATAATAGATGCAGTGTGTACAGATATATAGTATATACAGCAGAGTACTGATATGTGAGGTAGGAGGTATAATAGATGCAGTGTGTACAGATATATAGTATATACAGCAGTGTACTGATATATGAGGTATAATGCAGTGTGTACAGATACACAGTATATACAGCAGTGTACTGATATGTGAGGTACGAGGTATAATAGATGCAGTGTGTACAGATATATAGTATATACAGTGCGTACAGATATATAGTATATACAGCAGTGTACTGATATATGAGGTATAATAGATGCAGTGTGTACAGATATATAAAGTGCTGTATATACTATATATACCCACTCCATCTAGCTTGTCATGTGACCCTCAGCAACTTGTAGCCAGTGACGTCTCACCCACTGCATTCTAGCTTTTGCTGAGTATTATAATACTCAGTAAAAGCTAGATGTGTACGCTGTATTCAAGGAGTACTCAGAAGAGACATATAAGAGGCACTTTTTTATAAGGGGCACCAATAATGTGGCACTATAAACAGAGGTCACAGGGCATGTGGCACTATATACAGAGGGCATATGACACTGTATACAGAGGGCACAGTGTATGTGGCACTATATACATAGGACTCAGAGTATGTGGCACTACTATTGGGGGCCCTGTGTGTAGCACTAATGCTGCTGTTATATTCAGGGCACGGCATGTGGCACTGAGAGTGTTTTGGTGAAAATGCATATGCTTTTAGTGTGAACCCACCCTTACTGACATACTCCAGTGTTGTGAAAATCGGAATTTTTATGTGGGCTGGCAGAGGGTTTGTGCCAGGGCTGCTTTTTAGTCCCAGTCCGGCCCTGATGAATCGCATATACTTACTATGGATCCATACTCTGCATGTTGGAAAGCCAACCAGAGCCAATTAAAGCAAAGTTCCTGAGCACTCAGAGAGCCCCTATATAGTTTCAGCAAATGTTTGTGCCCCCTTTAAAGGGGTTGTGTCATTAAGACAACTTATACCCTATCCACAGGGTAGGAAATAAGTGTCTGATCTGTGAGCATCTGACCACTGGGGCACCGGCTGATCATGAGACTTGATACTGGGCGCTCACATGGCATTGAATTGGTTAGCCATATGGGCTGGGCTTCTTAAATCATTCACCCACTTACAGGAGGAATTCCAGAAAGCCCACACCACATTTTATTACTGCTTTCAGCTTAGGCATGCCTGGCAGACCCAGAATAAACTTAGATCTATTCTCCCAAATAAATGTGCTATATATGATTTATTGAAAACTGCTATGTCCATGAAAGGGCTGATCTCTGTGGTGTACAGACAATAAATGAGTAAACAAGCCTCATGTCTACAGGAAGTCAGGAACTCATGGATAAAGGATGTTGGGGAGATATCTCTAGATGTTTGAGAATGGGTGCTACAACAAACTAAGTATCTATCCATCAGTCCTGCACATTGTGCATCTCAACTGTTTTTACTTCATAGAGTGTACCAAATCCCATATTTTTTACACAAAATTGGGGTACGCGACATGCCCCAATATGCATGATGTACAGGAACCCCGGCAGATTTATTTTGGAGCTGTCCAAAGCTGTTAGTCTTTTGGTCTGCATTGATGAATGAACTCAGAAGAGTTTACCAGGTCTTTATAGCCCAGAATCCCTTAACATGTGTGTTGGGTTATGTAGACAACCTACCCCTGTGGCTAGAAAACTAATGAAATCTCTGTGGAAACACCAGGAGGCCCCTACTCTCTACACCTTCATGAAAAGAATCGCTGAGTTTCCTCACGTTAGAAAAAAGGAATTTTCATTAAAAAGGAACACAAAAAGGATCCATTGATCAA